>JAKKIK010000495.1:0-29566 GCA_024500135.1 Heterodera carotae | reverse complement strand
GCGACGGCGACGCGACGAATTTTCAGCCCCATTTTGGTCGGCACAATTTGTCGGAGACGACGACGACCCGTCGGAAGAGAAGGCAGTCAACTGAATAATTTTTGGTAATTACTAATAAAATATTATATACCCTTCGTTCGTCCCCGGACCCTGAAAATCCGACTCCAGAAAAACCGACACAAGTTTTCCTGGTGTTGGATTATCAGGGAGAAATTGTATTTATGCTTCGGATATAACCGGAGGTGGAGTCCCCGTGCCCAGTTCCCAACAATTCCAAGAAAATGCCTTCCCTTTAATTGACGCCCCCCCCCCCCCCTCGAGGGAGTGTTGAAAAATAGGTGCCTCCACATTTGACGTTTTCTTCCTCCAATTGACTCCCCCCCTCGAAGGGGTATTGAAAAAAGACGCCCGGGGTGTCTATTAGAGGAATACAGTAATTGAAATTTTTTTATTATTAATTACAATTTCTGAAAATTCCTTTTATATTGGTAAATGGACAAAAAAATTGTTTCAAATTATTAATTTAAAACAATTCTAATCTTTACCTGTTTCGTCTCCAACTCATTTTGTTGAGCGACATCTGCTGCTGCCCGTGTGCCATTGTTGGACGTCGCCGCAGGTGCTACCACCTGTTGGCATTGTGCCAACAATTGGGCCTTGGACAATAGGTCAAGAAATTGGAGCTGTGCCAAGTTTTGTTGAAGCGGACTCAGTTGACCGGTGATCATTTGAAGTGGCGATTTTGTTGGTAGGAAAGAGAGCAATAGCTGTAAAAATTAATTTCCTCATATCATTTCCCTCCCTCAAATTAACCCCTACCCCCCTCGAAAATTCCCCCGTTAGGGTGGTTGAAAAACAAACATTTCCTCACCCTCCTCAATCTAATAAGGCCCACTTTCTCTAATAAACCCCCACCCCCCTTTATTGCGGGAGTTGAATTTTGGTTCCGGATGGGTACTTTGGCTTGTAGAAATTGGATACCTGGCTGGATGGCCAAAAAAAAGATCTATTTTTAGGGGTGTTTTTCGTATCTTTGTTAAGGAATCTTTGATCTGGGGGGGGGTAAGTGGACTCCCTGTACCCTCCCCCCCACCCCTGGCTACGTTCCCGGCTCCCGGGAGCTTAAATGAGCTAACATTATTGATGCCATTGTTGGCTTGTTTGGTGGCACCGCCGCTGGCATTTTGTTGCGGATCAAAACAACTTTTTGGACAGAGGAGATCATTGTTGTTGTTATTTGTGCTCCGTGTCGGTGGCACCATCACCAATTGACGGACGAACAGTTCGGATGCCGTCGACGACTGCGGCACAGTGCCGCCAAAAGTGTTCAGCAATGGCATGATGGAGGACATTATTTGTTTCAGCACATACAACAACACTATTGTACTTGAATAAATATATGTATGTATGTATTCTAAATTTGAAAAAGGTATGCCGTAATTCCTACATTAAAGCCCCCGGGGGCTTCTAAAAGGGAAGGCTTTCATTTAATTTTTTGTAAATTGTCATCCGCCGCCGTTCACGGACACATATGAACATCCAAGCAGCACAACGTATCAAAACTCAGGAAAAGCCGGGTTCGGTTTTTCGTTCGGCAGGTTTCGGGTTTTTTGTTAGCCCGATAAAAGCAGTACGGGAGGAGGACATATTAGGTATTTGGAGCTATGGGGATCATTTGTGTTCCCAAAAATTGGCCCATACGCCTAAATGGACACTCTTCTGTGATGAATATGCCCAAAATGCGAATGAAGCAATTTATATGTTTTGAAATTTATGCTAGGTAGACCTATAAATTACGAAATTTTCGCCAATTTTTTAAGTCCAATCATCAGTACACATGCACCTATTTTGTAATTGTAATTCCTCCACGGGTGCTCCAGCGGTAGCAAAAACAGTGTGTGGTTTGTGAGTGATTTCGGTAAATTTTGGGAACGAAATTTGGGGGGGGGGGCAACGATTTGTGATGGGATGGGATGGCTTTTCATAAACAAAAACAATGATGATGATGAAGCGAAAGTGGCAGCGGCGAACAACGATGGCAGCAGCAGGTAAATACTAGAAATAAATATTTGGGGGTCGGTGGTTGGCCCCCCCCACGTCCCAGGAACGCCCGGGGGGTGAGGGACGACAGATATGCACTTTGAAACAGCAGCAAAAAATCAAACACCACCACCACAACCACCACTAAAATTTGACCCCCCCCCCCCACCACGCGCCGAAAAAGAAAACAACATAATGTATGATTCATTTAAGAAATATTGTAAAAATATTTCTTTATATAGATAAAATTAATTAGGTTTGGCTTTGGGTGGTTGTCGAACCCATGCCCCGAGGGGCGCACGCGCGCCCAAAAAATCCTTCGCCGCCGGGCCATTGCAGCGGAGCTCTCCTTTCCTGCTGCTGCTGCTGGTGAAATAGGCTCCTCTCCGTAGTCCACCCTTCCCCAGTAGGAGTGCCCCGTTCCCAATAGAATTGCCCTCTTCCAATAGGGTGTCCCTTTTAACCTTTTAATAGAAGTGCCCCCGCCCCAATAGAAGTGCCCCGTTCCCAATAGAAGTGCCCCTTCCAATAGGGTGTCCCTTTTAATAGAAGTGCCCCCGCCCCAATAGAAGTGCCCCGTTCCCAATAGAAGTACCCCTTCCAATAGAATGCCCTCTTCCAATAAAAGTGCCCCTTCCCAATAAAAGTAACCCCCTTCAATAGAAGTGCCCTTCCAGTAGGAGTGCCCCGTTCCCAATAGAAGTGCCCCTCCCCAATAGAATGCCCTCTTCCAATAGAATGCCCTCTTCCAATAAAAGTGCCCTTTCCCAATAAAAGTAACCCCCTTCAATAGAAGTGCCCTTCCAATAGGAGTGCCCCGTTCCTAATAGTAGTGCCCCTCCCCAATAGAATGCCCTCTTCCAATAAAAGTGCCCCTTCCCAATAGAAGTACCCCTTCCAATAGAATGCCCTCTTCCAATAAAAGTGTTCCCAATAAAAGTGTTCCCAATAAAAGTAACCCCCTTCAATAGAAGTGCCCTCCCAGTAGGAGTGCCCCGTTCCCAATAGAAGTGCCCCGTTCCCAACGGAAGTGCCCCTTCCAATAGAATGCCCTCTTCCAATAAAAGTGCCCCTTCCCAATAAAAGTAACCTCCTTCAATAGAAGTGCCCTTCCAGTAGGAGTGCCCCGTTCCCAATAGAAGTGCCCCTTCCAATAGGGTGTCCCTTTTAATAGAAGTGCCCCCGCCCCAATAGAAGTGCCCCGTTCCCAATAGAAGTACCCCTTCCAATAGAATGCCCTCTTCCAATAAAAGTGCCCCTTCCCAATAAAAGTAACCCCCTTCAATAGAAGTGCCCTTCCAGTAGGAGTGCCCCGTTCCCAATAGAAGTGCCCCTCCCCAATAGAATGCCCTCTTCCAATAGAATGCCCTCTTCCAATAAAAGTGCCCTTTCCCAATAAAAGTAACCCCCTTCAATAGAAGTGCCCTTCCAGTAGGAGTGCCCCGTTCCTAATAGTAGTGCCCCTCCCCAATAGAATGCCCTCTTCCAATAAAAGTGCCCCTTCCCAATAGAAGTACCCCTTCCAATAGAATGCCCTCTTCCAATAAAAGTGTTCCCAATAAAAGTGTTCCCAATAAAAGTAACCCCCTTCAATAGAAGTGCCCTCCCAGTAGGAGTGCCCCGTTCCCAATAGAAGTGCCCCCTTCAAGGTCACAATAAGTGATCTCAATCGCTACAATCTGCTGGAATCATTTTCAAAAGATGCAACTGTTAAGAATATGAAAAGGACGATCCGCAAGATTCTTAATATCGCAGCCTCCCACACTGATACTAAGGTGGTAGAAATTGGTAACTGGCATAAAAAGATGGCATATTATCCAGTCACCGCGAATCCGCGAAAAAGTTACCCTGTTTTAATAGCGAAAATCTGAATTTTTACGGATTATTTTAATTTGCTTTATGTGAAATGCATTTGTCGACGGCGGCACAATACAGGGGGACGAACAAAACGGACACGACCACTTTTGCGTCCCCTCAATGACTGAGTTTTTCACCACCCCCGAGGGGATGGATGTGTCAATTCAAATTTTGCGCGGGAACAAAAATACGGTATTAGAGCACAGCAGGAGGCCACTCCCCTCCGCTGCTGTCCCAGAAGAGTCAGTCGCGGCACATTTTACATTGGTGGCACATTGGCCCTCAGGCGGAAGGTGCCGGATGTTCCGCTAACATTTTACAGCTAATTTAGTTGGATTTTTTTGTTTTTGCGCATGCGTGCACCCCATTTTTGGTAGCGGCTGCACCACCATTATAATTAGTGCTTGTACAATAAGTGTAAATGCCAAAGATTTCGCGCAAATTTGTCCGAACAAATGCCATCGCCCCCTCCGGCGCCGGAATGACCTTTTTCATAAAAGAACAACATACGGTGGTGACTGGCGGGGTGGGTGGTGCGCGAGTTTTCATCAACAAATTGTTTTTAATCGCTATAATTGTTTTCATTTGGGGGTGGCTATAGCGGGGAATAGGACGGACGGGGAATAAAAGGGCAATAAAATGGACGGGGAATAAAATGGACGGGGAATAAAATGGGCTGGGAATAAAATGGGCGGGGAATAAAATGGGCGGGGAATAAAATGGGCGGGGAATAAAACGGGCGGGGAATAAAACGGGCGGGGAATAAAATGGACGGGGAATAAAATGGGCGGGGAATAAAATGGACGGGGAATAAAACGGTCGGGGAATGAGACGGTCGGGGAATAAAATGGGCGGGGAATAAAATGGACGGGGAATAAAACGGTCGGGGAATGAGACGGTCAGGGAATGAGACGGACGGGGACTAAATAAAATCGGAATTTCCTCGGGAACCCCTAATCTCAAATATATTGGCACTGATCACTGAACTGAAAATCAGATTTTCTTTAATTCGATACCGACTCTCAATTCGACAACATTCAATGAATTAATGGAATATTTAAAACTTGATCGTTCGAATTCAAGTCTGATCACTGATCAGCCACAAAATTATATGCAAACAACTTTTTTAATTAATTAGCAGCTGGCGAACGGGATTAAAATATTTAGCATCAGGGATAAATGATAGCTTTTTCGCAAAAATTCGAACTTTTAGGATTCTAATGAACTATTGTAATAATGATTTAAAGTACCAGCCGGATATGCCTTTCCCGAAGGTCGCCGACCAAAACGACGGCATTTTAGCCGCCTCCCCGGAGGGTCAGGTCGCCAATCAAAAGGACGGCATTTTAGCCTCCTCCCCGGAGGGTCAGAGGTGGAGCGTCCATGCCATTTAATTGTTTAGTACAAAAAATAGGTAATGAACGTTTCATGACGCAGCAAACACAGCTCATCACATTATTAGGTGTCTACCTATGTGATGATGGTGGCCATGAAATTCTCGGAATCTTTAAATAAAACGCCTCGGGCGCTCTTTTTTTTTTTTTGCCCTCGTCAATGGCGCGGCAGCACACCAAACAAAACGGTGTTCGCGCGCGCGTGCCGTTTTGTCCGCGCACAAAAAAAAATTAGGACCAATTTAAAAATTGTTGTGCCGCGGGGACATTAAAACACCGATGGGATAAGGGCATTTGACATTTTATGACACGAAGAAAACATTGGGATTATGATTTGGTTGGTGGTTAGTCAGTGTTTGGTGAATGAATGAATGGGTTTTGGTGCCGAAGTGGGGGTGGGGGTTGAGGAAATACAATTGTAGGGGCTCTCTCAACCTTCAGCCATTGTGTGCCGTCGTCGTCGTCGTCGACGGTCGGTGATAATCCGCGCGGAAATTGTGCCACCGTCCGTTGACGACAATCGTCGCCGCCGCCGCCGAGCGGGTGGGTGCCGTCGCCGCCGGTGACGAAAGTCCGCGCGCCCGCCGCCCCGCGGGGCATCAGCCACAGACACATGCTTCTTCTACTGCTGGCCATTGTTTTTTGTCTGCCGATGGTGGCTCACTCGAGAACGATTAGCAGGAAGTAGACGCGGCAATAATTATACTCGGGGCAAATGGTTGTGCCAAAAGCGAAGGGTTTCGGGCACAAAAAAAAACTTGGTAAATTTGTACAAAAACAATAAAAAAACGAATAGGGAAGTTTATCGGACCAAAAAAAATTATTGGAGGGATGGTGAGCTTAAAAATACGTTCTTGTGCCGAAATAACGCCCTCAAAAGTGGCTAGGTGGGGGGGGGGTCTCTAAATGGGGTATTTTAGTTTGAGCACTTCGATGCTTTTATCCGAGTGCTTTTCGACCAGATAAGGTTGAAACAGTTTACTGCTATACACAGCATTCACCTTCAAACCTTTAGACATTCAACATTCGGACCATTTGACATTCAGACCTTTCGGGACCCGGTATTTAACACCGGATCATTAGTGATCTATCTGTTCTACTTCGGGTTAGAGATCGGACAGGACAGGATCTTGTCAGGACTTTGTCAGGATCCTGATCCTGACTTTTTTCAAAAAAAAAAATCATCAGGATACTGATCAAATCAGGATTTGAATCCTGAAAAATCTTGATCCTGAATAGAATTTAAATTTATTTATTTGTTTAACTAATAAATCCCTTACGCAATTTTGCTTCTTTAATTGAAATCCCCACCAAGCACAATTTTTCCAAATTGGTCTGCATCCCAAACGCGCAGTGGAGAGCCCCTCTTCTGTCTCCCCAGGCGCCGTCCCCATGGGGGATTTGTGTGGGGATTAAGCCGTAAACTTCTCGTTGAAGCCAACCTTATGCTTAAAGACGAATGTCACACACACTTGGTGGACGTGTACATGCATAAATATATATAAATGTATGTGTACTTCGTGCCAATTGACGTAGACATTTTCGAAACCATTAACAAACATTCTGTTGAGAGGTGGCACCCCCCGGGGGGCAGGTGACAAAAAATATGGACATTAATACAAAAAAAAACGACGACATTTGCTGAGTTGTTTCATGGATTTTCTCAAAATACCGTAACCAAAGCATTAAAAATCAAATGTAACATATATTTGCGAAAATAGACGCTGGAGAATTATATGTTACACAACCACAAAAGAGGGGAGACCAGGGATGTGCCGAATCATATTTGGAATGACAATTAATCAGATTTTGGGCCATAATCGTAATCATTTTATTGGAATCGGCGATTTAATCGGAATCGGATTTTATCCGGCTCGGCACATCCCTGGTACGTACTAGGGTTGCCGCGGGTTACCCGAAACCCGACCCGGACTTTTTTGGGCCGACCCGACCCGAAACCCGGCCCGATATTTTTCTCGACCCGCGGCAACCCTGGTACGTACCCCGTATATCCCCTCCCCCCCCACTGGATACGGCCTGGGTGGGTGGAAGAGGAACGTGGACATGGAATAGGTGAATGGCCTTGGACATGGATATGGGTGGCTAAATGATCGGGACTAGCAGCACAGACAAAAGTCTCCATTTTTTGTTGTTTCGAACAAATTTGAAGAACAATATATATCTAGCTGCGCAAATTGAGTGAATGTACATTCATTCTCTTAGTAAACAAGTTGGTCCACGTATTGGCCAAGTGCCAGGATTGATGCGCGGAAATTTGTGCCGCAGGGGATAATCCAGCGCATGGAAAGCCGAAGGCGGACACTGACTGCACAAATATTCACAACAACAATAATAGTGACCTCTCCGGGAATCAGTGCAACATCCGCACCGGGGGCACTGAACATGCTCTGAACTGCTGCTCGCTTTCTTGGTGCCAGCCGCTTGGCACCGGCTGTCCCCAATTTATTGGCAGGGGGGTCGCTTGGCGGCTGAGTGTGGGGACGGGGAGAGGGTACTGGCCCAAGGGGGCGGCGACAACGTGAAGAATGTGTGTGTGTGTGTGTGTGTGTGTGATCCCCGCCCTCCTTCGCAAACAAACACTGCACCAGCATCAGCAGCAGCAGGGAGGCGACCGGACGGCGGGTGGGGCGGGAGGGGGCCTCCCGGCTGGCACTAAAATACACACACACACACACGTCGTCCGTGTCCAGCCCCCCGGGGGGAGCGCATTTTGTTGATAGTTGAGGAAGCCAAGCGAATGTTGTTGGAGGGGGGGGGGGGCGCCTCCCGACTGGCACTAAAATACACACACACGTCGTCCGTGTCCACCCCCCGGGGGAGGGGGGAGCGCATTTTGTTGATAGTTGAGGAAGCCAAACGATTTTTGTTGGAGAGGGGGGGGGGAGAGGGCGCCTCCCGGCTGGCACTAAAATATGTTTGTACACGTCCAACAGGTCGCCCCCGCACCAAACGCCTGAGGGGAAGGGGGACAGCGTATTTTGATCTCGCACCAAAATGTGTGTGGCGCTGAAAAGGCTGATAAATTCATAATTTTGATAATGATTGGGTGGCAAAATAAATTTGTTATCATTTTTTGTTGATGCACTTCCACTGTTTGTTGTTTGTGATCAGCTGTGGTGGCTGCTGACGGTGGTGATTTGCGGTTGGTGCTGCTGATGAGAGGAGATAAAACATTTGTTGAAGACAAAGTGAAGAGCCGAATGATGAGTGAATGCTATTTATTATTATTATTTTGTTCTACAGTAATTCCAATATTAATGTGCCCTCCGGGGACATAATACTATTAAAGGGGGGGGGGGGCACTAATATAACAAGGGTCAGGGTTGCACGAAATTCGTTTTATTTTTGTTTCGTCCTCCTTTTCGTCATTTACCGAAATTCCTAATTTAAAGCCCCCCCCTGATATAGAGCCCCCCCCCCCCCCTGATGTAGAGCCGCCCCTGAAATAAAGCCCGCTTTTGAGAGCGGTTGGAATATAGAGCCCCACCCCCCCCCCTCAAGTAGAGCCAACTGAAATAAAGCCCCCCTGAATAAAGCCCCCCCTGAAATAAAGCCCCCCTGAAATAAAGCCCCCTTTTCAGGAGGGTTGAAAAATAAAGCCCCGGGGTTCGGTGTATTTTTTTTTAAATTTCTTCTTTAATTTTGACTCTGAATTCATTTCTGTTTTCGTCCACAAAAATTTTTCGTTTTGTTTTTTGCAAAAATTTATAATTGCCCCCCAGCGCGACATTTGGCCTGGCCAAACAGGCAACTTTATTCCTCATCAGTGGCTTTTGCTGACTGAGGGATTGAAAATTTTTCGTATTTTATTTTTGTTTATTTTTTATTTTTTGGGTTGGGGTCTCCATTTGTATTGGACAACACAATAGGAGGCACCGTCGGCGGCGGGGGGACCTTTGCGGTGGCAGTCCGTGTCCGGGGAGCTCTGAGGACGACGACGACGACACGCGGAAGAATTTGCCACCACCGCCGCCGCCGCCGCCGCCACTCATTCACTCACCCGTCGCCGTCGTCGTCGTCGTCGATGATCAACCCCAGCAGTGACGAGGGGGCTGAGCAAACAAAAATTTTGGGTGGCGAAGGGCAGCAGCAGAAAAATGATGTGCAAAAACGCCGGGGAGAGGGGGAGGAGAAAATGGAAATTTGTGTTTTATTTGAAATTTAAAATTACAAAATTGCCCTGAATTTTGAAATGGGCGGTTGTGGGTGGCTTTACAAGAGTGGGTATGGGATGCTTTCCAATATCAATCATTCAAAAAGTGGTGCTTTTATTGGGGGGGGGGGCTCTATTGAAGTACGAACTTAATTTTTAAACCCCTCTCAAAAGGGACATTTATTTTTAGGGTTCACAATTTGTATCAACAACTTTTTAAAGCGTGTGATGGATGAAAAAGAAGAAGAAGAAGAAGCACTTCCATTGCAATTAGGGACAATTTTTTGTGCCAGATTCATGCGCGGGAGGGCACAAAAGTGCCAAAATTGGTTTTGTACACGGAATTAATTGGCAAAATGAAGCCTCAATTTAACGCAGGCATTGAAACTTCAAACATCAACAACAACGCATCATCATCATGCACATGACAATAATCAAAAATGTAAAACGAAAAACATAATTTGAAAACAAACAAAAAAAAATGCTTAAAAGTGGTAATGGTAAACAAAATTTTAAATCAGTTTTTTAAAAAAATAAAATTTTAAATACACCTAACGTAATCGATCTTTCTCCAAACGAGCCCCATGGGGAACTCTATTTTTTTTGGGGGGGGGGTCATATGGAGGGTGGGCTTCTTTTAGAGAGAGATAATTCGGCAATTTTTACTGGACTAAATAATAATTTCCGCCTTTTTTTATCAGTCTAAAAAAGATCATTTTAAATTGGTTTTTGTTCTCTAATTGGACCTATGGAGTTAATGAAGAACCCCAAACATGGACAATCCGCGGATTGTTTGGATATGGACGGATAATGTTTTTTGGGAAACGGATATCCATGTCATCATATCCGCGAATTCGGCCTCAAATCATTCAAAATGTATTCTCGCTTAATTTCTAAAAAATGAATCACCGAATATACGGATGTATGTATATCCGCAGATATCCGCGGACAGACATGACCAGAAATTGGAACGGATACAACTGGATACGGACATGAACCAAATACGGATATATCCGGACATATTGATCTCAATTTTTTTTGTGTTTTATTCTTTTTTTTATTTATAAAATTTATTTGGTATTAATTTTCAAATTTTTCTTTTTTTCGGCCTTCGCAACTCCCTTTTTGTTTCCTCCACATTGTCCCTCCAATTTCCCGATTTTCGTTCATTTTTTTTAGGTATTTCAACTCACCTCAATCCCCTCCACTAATTTTCCAATTTTTCTCTCATTTTTTTCCGCCTTTGTAATTCCCTCAATCTCCTCCACTAAATTCCCGATTTTTGGTCGTTTTTTTAGGTGTACGCAATTCGCTCAATGCCCTCTACCATTTCCTAATTTTCCTCATTTTTTCGGCCTTCGCAACTCCCTTTTCGTGTCCTCCACATTGTCCCTTCAATTTCCTGATTTTTCATCATTTTTTTAGGTATTTCAACTCTCCTCAATCCCCTCCAATAATTTCCCAATTTTTCCTCATTTTTTTCGGCCTTCGCAACTCCGTCAATCCATCGCCGCCTCTCGCCCATCAAAACTGGTCGACGATCGATGATTTTGCATGTTTTTTTTTGTTTGTTCACCGTCAGCCATTTTCATCCCCTCTCCCTTTTCAATTCGTTCGTTCATTCGTTGCGTTCGTCTCCGTCCCGCGTGACCAAAGGTCGCGCAGCAGCGATACGACGACGACAGAAACACCGCGGGCGACGACGATTAACCCTTTTCAAAAATGTGTGGCGGCGGCGTCGGCGGTGCGCAAAATGTTCAAAAATGAGTCGCGCAGTGAGCAAAATCACAACGCGTCCACCACAAAATGCCCCCTGTGTATCTTTGTTCACAAAAAAGTATTAAGCCCTCTCCTCTGTTTTGGTACCACCGAAAAAATTGTGAAATTATTTTTTTATTTATTCGTTTTTTGTTTTAATTTTCAATATGTAAAATTTTGTTATTGGCACGGAGAATTAATGATAATTTTAACTTAATTAGTACTAAAATTAATTATTGTCCATGCAAAATTTGTTCAATTTTGTCAACGTTAATTTAAAAATTCGGAGGCTCACAAATAAACAAATAACAAATGTTTAACAAAATATGTTACGTCTCTGCTTGCTCTCGAAAAAAATGAAAAATTATAAATATTTTTGTTTTTACATTTTCAATTTTAAATTAGGAAAAAAACCGGCGGATTTGTTAATGTCACCGAGGAATAAATGATAAAAATTTTAATTTGATTAGTGCTTATTTGATTCCATCCAAAATTTGCATTTAAACCGTTTGATTTAAAATTTTATGCTCACAAATGTTTGAAAATATTGACAATTGCTACAAAATCCGCTTAAAAGGCATATTTATTTATTTCTTTATTATAATACAGTATTTACGAAAATAAAGACCCTCCACCGGAATAAAGCCCCCCCCCCCCTCTTTTTTTGGGGGGGGGTCGAAAAATAAAACTTCCGGCGGGAGGCTTTATTAGTGTATTTTGTTTTACAAATTATAATTCAAATTTTTTTTACTAAAATTATCTTCAATTTTTTGAAGTGTCCTATTCCATTTGATATGATTCAAAAATATTTGTTATTCTTATTGGTGGCCATTGCCATTTTTGGCACAATTGCTGATGCTGCTGCTGCTGCGGCGGCGGCGGCGGAAGAAGAAAATCCATGCGCCGATGCGCCAACAAAGGCGGTAAAATATTTATTCAAAATTTAAAATTGGTTAAAATTTCCCCATTTTTAAATTTACAGATTCGTAAATATTGTGAACAGTTGCACAAAAAGGAACAACTTCAGAGAGGAGTGGATATTCAGAGAGGAGTGGATAATGTTTATATTTCATTTATTTTTACCAAATATTTTACATATTTTATTGCAATTTCGGGACATGACATTAGATTGAGAATGGTTGACTAACAAAAAAACGGAATTCCGGGCCGGATCCCGGCCAGTCCCCGTCACGGCTTAACCACCCAGGCCCAGAAGACAATTGGGATCCAAGACTGGCAAGTGATTAGGCTGAGTCACGGCCAAAATCCCCGTCTCGGCTTAATTCAGACCCAGAATTTAATCGGGATCCCAATCTGGCAAGTGATTAGGCGCCGAGTCGCGGCCAAAATCCCGTCCCGGCTTAATCCAGGCCCAGCAAGAGATTTTTTAAATTTTTTTTTAAATTGTGCGATTAAATTTTAATTTGTTTCTAGAATTCCTAGAAATTCCATTTAACAGCCTGCATTTTTTGAAAAATTGTGAGTTTTTGCATAACAACCCTATTTTCAGTTGAATATGATTCTTCATTGGAGAGGAATGTATCCGCCGACTTTGGCATCGACAGGAAAAAAAATCGAAAATTTTAATCTTTTGTCACCAAATTTTGAATAGAAATACATTTCATTTCAATAGATCGAAAAATTTAATCTTTTTGTCAACAAATTTGAATTAAAAATACATTCATTTCAATAAAGTTTTCTTTCGAATAGTACATTCATTTTGACTCAATTTTATTTGGAAAATTTTTTGAAAAAAATATGTTAATTTGGCCCGTCAAGTGCCGGATTCATGGCCGGGACAGGATTTTCCAATTAAATCCCGTCCGGGTTGATCCGCGACCAGGCACGCGGGAAAGTCTCGACCGGTGATCCGACCTCTCCCTGGGCACTAATGCGCATGTGTGAGAGTAACCCTCCCGTTAGGTTATCCCCCGCCCCATCCATATCTTTATCTTGCGGGGGAATATCCAAATTTTCCTGGCACACATGTTCCCCGCGCGAGAAATTATCATCCAGTTTTAGGTAGTCTACCTAATTAGCATGGTCAAATAAAATTAAAATTTTCCACAATAAGGGTGCCGCCACCGCTGCACATGGGACACCTGCGCACCTCAACAAAAACGGCGGCTTCACTGTGGGAAGTGCCAACGAAATTGTCCTTTCACTGATCGCTTTGGCACCGGTGCTTTTGCTCCAACAATTCCACTGACAAATGAGAGAGGAGATACAATGCCAAAGGGAGAGAAAAGCGAGGGCTTAAAAGGCAATTTTGATCGATAATTGAAAATTGAATGCATAAAATTAATTGAAATGCAATTGTTCTTTTTTTTAACTTTTGATGCTGACGATGAAGCCGATAAATTTGTGTCTTTTTCATCGAAATAAAAGAAAAATTTTATATCCCCGATTTAAATTTTATTTTTTTATGTAAGGACAAATTCTGTTATTACATTGTTAAAATTTGATGCTGATGGAAATTAAATGTTCATAAACCAGAGATCGCATCGAAATTTTTTTGAAATAAGTCCATCAAAAGTCAAAAATAAAATTTTAGGGTCCAAAATAAAATTTTTGAATATTTTAATGAATCTTGATAAGATTTTGCGTATAAATCGCTTCAAAAAGTCATTTTATTTCAAAAATAGCCATTCAAGATCGGTTGGACTCTCCAAAACCAGTACGTTTCTTGTTAATAAGTACAAACGCAATCTCTCTGTCATAAACCCAAGTGGGGTCCAAAAATCGAAACTGAAAACCGGGTTGAGGTTAGGGACCGGTTTAAAAGCGAACCGAGGTTTTTTTAAAAAAAAATTTTATGAGTACCAGACCAATTCCTTTCTAATGAAGAAATTTTCAATCGATTTAACTTAATCCTGCCGATAAATTTTCACTTAGAATTTCTTGAAAAAGCCGGGAATCTCGCTTTTAAATTTGCAGAAAAGCCCTTTTCGCAATCCTAACACATCTTACATATGTAGAACCGGTCATAAAAACTGCCACCTTGGAGAATCCCGAGTTATAATCATTTTTTAAAACCCCAACTTTTTTATTACCCAACCAATTTTTTACCAAATCGGCCTCATTTGAAAGCTCAATGTGTTTGGAACCAATGCTTTAGCAGAAGCTTACGCAATTAATCCATTCTTTACAGCCAAAAAGTCTCCCATATTTGGGCATTTTTTGAATTTTTGACTTTTTTTTGCATCCATTTTTATGCTTTCTTCAATCAATTATTTATTAGCTTTTGCTTGAACATTGCCCGGGGCCACCCGCCCACATTTTGTTTAATTAAACGCCACAACTTTTGGTGGCCCACTAATTTGGTGCCTTGGCCACCTGTGGAACACACACACACAACACAACGCCAAAGTGCATCATGGCTTAAACAATGCACAAGCGTCAGCCAGCAACTTTTTACAGCCAAACAAATTTGGCGTTGTGCCCACTCAACCGTCATCATCCCCCAAGCCATTTCGCGATTCGAATTAGCAGACAGATTGTGGCCATATACATTTTTTTTGGGGGGGAGCCCCCCGCCCCGTCTGCTTGCTGTCGTCGAATTGTCGCCGCCGCCGCGGCGCTGACTCATTGAACCCCCCTCCGCTGACGGACGGAAGAGGGCCGGACAACTTGTCAACGCGTTTGGATGCGGCGACGACAACGACGAGTGCGGGGAGGGGAGGGGGGGCGTAATTGCGGTTGTTCAACGACGCGGACGCGCGGCGGCGGCTTGTTGTACAGCGAACTCTGATGATTGCTGTTGCAAGACCATGCTTCTCCCCGAAGAAATGGGACTGTCGACCTCCCGCCCCCCTCTCCCCCCCCCTCCGCTCCCCTCGTCCGGCCAGCCTACCCAGCAACCCCCAAATTCCCCCCCCCCCCCCCCTCCCGCCCCTCATTAACCCCAAAATTCCCCCTCCCCATACGGCCCCTCTCTCTTTTTGCTTTCACCCATCAACCCACCCAACCAACCGCCCAAAACAATGGATTTTACATCAAAAACTTTGGTCCCCGCCGGGGGTGGGCCTCGCCCCACCGCCGCCCATGGCCCTGCTGGTTGCGCTTACTGCTGTCGTCGTCGTGCCCTATTAATTGGGCGGTGCGCAACCATTGTCTCGACAACATTGGCAGGGCTGACTGCTGCCGATTTGCTGACGAAATGGGGTCGTCGTTTGTTGTCTCCCCCCTCCCCCACGGAATAAAGACATGCTCTTTTGCGTCATGCCTTTTAAGTTAGACTGGACAAGTTTTAATGAGGGATTTCGTGCCATTTTTTTGTCCGCCCTCCGAACCAATTTTTGGGCACTACCTGTGCCGTTATTTTTCACGGCACCTAGGGGGTTCTTGACTTGCCCGGCGGGACCGGGATTCCAGTCGATTTCTCTGGTCCCGGGCACTGGTTTAATGAAGGACAAAGGACTGAACTGAGTCAGATTTTGGCAGTGTTTTCGACCGATCACCATGTATTTAAATCCCGAGTTTTTTTTTTTTTTGCTTTCGACGGGCACTATGCCACACATCGAATTGTTGTAAAATAATTGTTTGACTTATAGAATATTTCATATTTTAAATTACATTCATTTAATTAAAATAAATAAATAAACTTTATTTGCAGAAATGGTGGTTAAAATTAAATTTGTTATTTCATTTTCGTTGTTGGCCAAATGTCTTCCAATTGCTTTTGGTCAAGAGAACTGTGAGGAGGCGCCCAGCAAAGCATTGAAAAAAATTTGCGAACAATTGTACCGATGGGATCAAAAAGCGCGGGTAAAATCAAAATTCAAATTTGCCAGAAAAAAATAAAATTAATAAAAAAAAAAATTAATTTTTTAAATTAATTTATCATTTCTTCTTTTATATACCTAGCTAAATATTTAAATTTCAAACAAAAAAAACTTTACAGGAAGAAGCTCCACTAGCTGAAGAACCATCCATTGTATTGCCACCATCAATTCCAGGATTAGAAAGTTTGTAATAAATGTGTAATAAATAAAATCGGGCCTTTAATAAGCATATTTATGATTATTTTGATATTCATTAAATGTACAATTAATTAAATATTTAATTAAATGCACAATTTAGCGCCCATTTTTGCTGCCGAATTGGCTCCAATTGCGACAACGCCATACCAATGCATGGATTTGGGCTGCCTATGCTCATACATGGGCGGTGCGTGAAACAGTGTTAAAATTACAAAAAAGAATGAAATAATCAATATTTTAATTATTTATGGAATTGATTTAAAAAACAAATTTGTAATTTTTTTAATTTTAAAATACATTAAAAGTCGCGCAGGCAATGGGCAGCAAGGCTCAAGCGCTTGTCGCCTGCCGAATGGACGACCCCTAGGCAAAGCACTCCGTCGAGAGTACCGAATGCTCAGTGATGAGGAACGGGCACGATATGTAAATGCTTAAATTTATTAATTAAAAAATAAATCTTATTTCAAGATTCCAAAAAATATTATTTTAATTTTTTGATAGAATTCTCAAACAATCCCCGCCAAATTTTTGTCACGGTTTTTTGTCCCCGATCCCCGGCATTTATTCATGTCCCCAGGAATCGGGGATTAACCCAATTCCCATAATGTCCAAATACGATCAATGTTCATTGGGCCCAATTTTATTTCCCCATAAATACCATTTAAATTAAAGAGAGTTGAAAATAAGTGATTTAAATATTTAAAAATTCAAAAATATTTTTTAATTTATCTTCATTCAGCATTCCGCCATGTTAGCCATCAAACAAAGCGGCGAATACGACCGAATGTCGGCATTGCATGCGCAATTTGCCACCTCCGGCAGTGCGCATTCCGGGCCCGGCTTTTTACCATGGCATCGCGAGTTCACTAAAAGGTGCGTGCGTTTAAATTATTTGAAATTGAGTTAAAAAATCAAATCTTTAATTTTTTTTTTATTTGAATTTATTTAAGTCTTTTAAATTTTCAAAAACAATAATTAATTTATTTTTAGAGTGGAAATTGCGCTTCGCCAGGTGGACCCGACAGTGGCAATTCCCTACTGGGATTCCACGCTCGAATCTGTGCTCCCGACGCCGTCCGATTCACATTTATTCAGCGCAGATGTATGTATCTTACTTATTTAAAAAAAATTAAGCCAACGGGGGTACCCAATTTATCAGCCCCCTAAAAAGCGGGTTTTTCAGCCATTCCCCTAAAACGAGGAATTTTCAGCCACCCCCTCTCCCCCCCCTTAAAAAGTGGAATTTTCAGCCATCCCCCCCCTAAAAAAGGGAATTTTCAGCTACCCCTCCCCCCTCTCCTTTCAAAAGGGGAGTTTTCAGCCACCCCCTTCCCCAAAAAAGAGGGTTTGGGGTGACTTAAGTTTAAGTCATGGTTTAGGGAGTCAAATTTTGCTGGGAGAGTGGGGTCTTTATTTTCGGAAACTACGGTCAATACAAAATAACTTAGTTTATAAAAATAATTAGGATTTATATTTATGTATTTACAATTTAGTTCATGGGAACCACCGACAGCGCGGGCAATTTGGTGACAGGCGATTTTGCCGGTTGGAGAACATTGGATGTAAGCGCGCGCCGCACATATTTATGAATCCAATTTTAATTTAAATTCTTGCTTGGATGGCATTTACCGTAATTCCTAAAATAAAGCCCCCGGGCTCTATTTTTCAATCCTTCTCAAAAGTGGGGCTTTATTAGGGGGGCTTTACATCAGGGGAGGCTCTATTTTAAAAATTACGGAATTTTTATTAGCCTATGCATTAGGGCATTTAATACACTAATTAAATTTTTCTAAATTTTCAAATGAAAGTTCATTAAATTTATGGCATTATGTTTTCTTACATTGTAAGGGTCGGCCTAATGTGATGCGAAGTGTCGGCACTGATGGGTCGGCATTCCGAGAACAAGAGTGAGCGCAGAGAAAAAATAGTGCATTTTTAATGTTTAATTTAGGCATTGAATTTTTAAATTTTTAATAAATTTCCCCCCAATTAGCCTCCAATGGTTTTTGGGCCAAAATACCATCGAAATGATCCTCGGCTTCAGTGCACCCAGACAAGTAAATGTTGTATTATGTAATGATAGCATTGGTGGGAAAAACCCATATTAATCGAGGGGGGATGAGATTACTTGCAATTTTAATATTCATTTTTTTAAGGGATGCCAGGATCGGTCCAGTTGGAATTTAATGGAGGTGATCATGTCTATTTGTGACTGTTTTAAAAATAAATACAAAAATGAGAAAATAAATTTAAAAATAAAATAAAATTACAAAAATCTTATCTTTATGAAAACGCTTACCGAAAATATAGCCATTTTTAACCCACGCACTCCAAAAAAGGGTACCCTATTTAAGGGGGGGGGACTCTACTTTAGAGGGGACAGTATTTTAGGGGCGGCTTTATTTTCGGAAATACGGTATTAAAATTCTCCCAAATTGTATTCTTTTATTGTAGTATACCCACGGCAATGTTCATGTGTTTGTCGGAGGCGACATGACTGATCAGTCGACGTCGGCCAATGATCCAATTTTTTACATTCACCATTCATTTGTTGATTTAGTAAGTTAAACAAAATTATATATATATATATATATCTATATATATATATTAATAATATTTTTTTGTAATTATTTAATCTCGCTTCTTTAAATATGGGAAACGTGGCGCCAAACTAAGCAGTCGCGCAGTGAGCGCGAAACAATTTACACGATGAATATGCAGGTGAATAATTATTTAAATATAAATTAATTAAATTTAAATAAAATTTATTATTCCCTCAAATGGACAAATTTTGATTAATGATATTTATTATACATTTAAAATATTTAAAAGGGTTGAAAAAAATTTTGGGTTTTTTTTTTGTAGCTATGTTCATCTCCACAGCATTTTGGCACTGCGCTAATGCGGCCATTTCAGGTGCAAAAGAAAAGATTTAGTTTGAATTTTTTTTCTTTTAAAATTAAATTTTTAATTAATTTACAATAATTTACCCGTGGGTTTAAGCCCTGGCAAAACACGGACGGGCTGAGCAACAAGTACACCGACAATTTGTATGAATATGCGCCAAGGCCGTCATGCCGTGATGGGCCAAATTGTGGCTCAAAGTTTGTGTTATGTCCAAATGTTAAATCCCGTAAAGACGCCTGTAGGGTCGGGAAAAAATTCTAAAATTTCGGTTACCCGGAAGTTCGGCGTCCGGGTTCAACCCCCTAAAAATATTTTTTTTTTTTTTTTGTATAGATATTTGTTTTGTGATCGCTCACATGGCGCGCCACGTTGTGCTGCAAAAGTACGCCAGGGTGGCAATTGTATGGGCTTTCTTAATGGTAATTTATTTTTTGGGTTTTTAATTGAAAATACAAGTTTGGTAAATTATTAGAGACCATGGGTGCTCACGGAAACGGATAATCCGTGGATACCCACGTATATCCGCGGATACGGATAACGATTTTTGAGAAATCGGGGACGTATACGGGCGGATGTGGATATGAAGGCCATTCCCGCGGGTTATCCGTCATATCGGCCATTTCAAATATAGGAAAAATTTGGATCCGTGAGCACTCATGCGTAGGACTACTGTTATGGAAATTTTTTTTCGAAAATTTTGAAAAAAAAAAATTCCGTATGGCTTTTGAATGATTTAAACAAATATTAAGATTTAATTACCTAATAATTTTAGGTGAAGATGTGTGTCTGAGTGGGCAATGCCAGGGTGGGCGATGTGTGCAACAACAGACGCTAACAACGACGACAACCGCAAGGGTTGGTTACCTACCGTATTCCTTTTATTTGAAGACCGGGCCTTCTATTTTTAAATCCTCGTCTAGGGGGGGGCATTCAAATGGGGAGGGGCCTTCAAATAGAGGGGGGGGCTTCAAATGGAGGGGGGCCTTTAAATGGAGAGGGACCTTAAATGGAGGGGGGCCTCAAATAGAGTGAGGCCTTCAAATAGAGGGGGCCTTCAAATGGAGGGGGGCCTTTAAATGGAGGGGGACCTTAAATGGAGGGGATCTTAAATGGAAGGGGGCCTCAATTAGAGTGGGGCCTTCAATTAGAGGGGGGCCTTCAAACGGAGGGGGGCTTCAATATTTTTTCATTTTAATAATTTTGTAGCCTCTGCCCCCGGCCCCACCAGTGTCAACTCAGCAGCAAACACTTTCTGTTGCACGGCCTAGGCCATCAACAGCAGTAGCAGCAACAACACAAGTTTGACCACTTTATCACTGATAAGAATATTTGATTGAATTTTATTTAAATATTAAATATTTGTTTTTTTTTAAATTTTATATGCTATTTAAACGATTTTAAGATTGCTTGTTATAATGAGCATGAATGCTGCGCGACTTGGTCAATGAAGGGCGAATGCCAACGTAATCCGACATACATGGCCGCTTGGTGCCAGGCGAGCTGCAGGCAGGTGTTATTTATACGTAAATATTTATTTTTCAAAATAAAAATATTGACCTCCATTTAAATAGGGTTTTACTCCCCGATATTTCTTTCTTTCCCCGACCCCTATCCCCGACATTTTTAGGCTTTTCCCCCGTCCCCGACCTCGGGTTGCCGTCCTCGATATTTTTCTACAAGTTAGTCACCCCCCGGGCTGAACCCCTTGACAAGCCGTCCTAGAAAGAGCCTTAACACATATTTTGAGATTTTTACCCAAGTATCCCTCCCCCAAGACCCAAAAAATCCTGGTTACGTCCCTGTACTCGACTTGATCAAGAAAAAGGCCACCCGCAGATGATTCCCTGCATCTTTGGACCCAAAGGGTCGGGGAGTGACCCAACTTTATGTTTACAAATTACTTAGTAATAATGGTCATCATTATCCAAGATTTTCTATCTAAGTCTTGTCAACCAAACTACGACATGTCAATCGGTAACATTTTGATTTTGAAATTATCCTCCTGATCACGCTACTACTGCTGTTGCTGATCAGAATGCAATGATCGCCATGTGAACTGTGCACAATGGGCAAAGCGCGGGGAATGTGCACGAAATCGATTTTGGATGGTTTGTGAAAATTTTAAATTAAAATAGCTAAATTAATCAAGGCCAATCAAATTAAAATTAAAAATAGTTAAATTAAATAAGTCCAATAAGTTTAAATCTAAGATAGCTAAATTAATTAAGTCCAATCTAATTTTAAGACTGAAAATTGTCGTCAATCATGTGCCAAGTGTCAGGTCACACGTGCGCAAGTTTGTAGCGGTGGCAGCGAAAGTCGAAGCAATCATCGTATTTAAAATTTGAATTTCAATTAAAAACATTTAAATTTATTTAAAAATATTACAAAAGTTGCGTACCTTAATTTATGCTCTTCACATAGATCGTATCACGGCGCAAACTCCTCGCAAAACAAGATGTTCATCTACCGGATGCTTTAACGAAAACATTTGCTGCCAAGTCAAAAATTTTATTTTAAATATTTAAGTAAAATTTAAAATACAAATTATTCATGAATTGTCAAATTTTAGTTTTGGGGCTTAATGGGCGAATGTCGCAAAAGTGCGCCATGGATGAGCTGCAATTGCCGTGTCAGTTGCGGCGCATGCATTCCACAAGGCTACGATTTTGGAAGTAAATGGCACCAAATTGTTTCAACCGCAATTCCTATAATAAAGTTACCCCTAAAATATAACCACCCTTCAAATAAAGGGTTGAAAAATTGAACCCTACCCCAATCCGATAAGCCGAGGTATATTTTTGTGGATTTTTTGGCAAGATTTATAACTGATTCTCCAATTACTACCCTTCTTTCAACCGTATTTCCGAAACTAAAGTCTAAATAATGTCACCCCCTTGAAACCACCCCTCAAATAAAGGGTTGAAAAATTGAACCCAACCCCCATCCGATAAGCCGAGGTATATTTTTCTGGATTGGCAAATTTTAATCGTTTTAAAATTTAATTATTAGCTTGCTCCGATTACCACCCGCAATGTCGTCAATGGGCACTCAGCGGTGAATGCCGACGAAATGCGTGGATGTTGGAGAACTGTAAGCGCAGTTGTGACACCTGCATCAGCTTCCGGCAGCTTAGCAAAGTTGGACTTTTGTTTTGATCAAAAATTTACCAAGAAATCAATAATATGCCATGCTTGTTTTTCGGCATTTCCCTAATTTGTAAGAGAAGGTAAGACTTTTCCGGGTAGGGATTCCTTGGGTGGCTAATTTCCGGTAAAATGGGACTCCCCTTGATGGCATCCCAATAAAGGGCATTGTAAAGAATGTTCGACACGATGACGGATTACCGAAACGCTATTCGATAAATCGGAATATAAGATTATACCTAAAAACCGAAAATAACAAAATTTGCCGTATACTAATTGTAAATTACAAGAATTTTTATTTCAGTTATGCCGCGGGCGTCGTATCGGCGCTGAAGCTGGCAATAGCAGCCCAGCTAAACGCCGTCGGGCACGAACATATTATTTGCCCGGCAGCGCATCAGCCGCCGCCCTTCGACAATTTGAAAACGCGGGGGCACATCGTTTCGACACGAAAACATCATCATCATCTTCAAAAAGTAGTTCATCATCAATGCTGTTACGCCATGTGCGCGATGTGCTGACGTCGGCAATGACCACAAACAAAAATGGAACCGAAGGCACGAATTGCTGTATATTTTGTATTAAAAGTCGGGGTCCAAATTTCATAAATTTTCCTTGAAATGAGGTTTAGGGAGGCCATAAATTTTTTAAAATTATGATAATTAAAATTACTATTGTAATAATTATTGCAAATAGACGTTTAATAGTGACGCGGCAAAACTGAAAAAACCCAAAATTCGAAACCTAAATTCAGACCCGAAAAACCGGAAGCAAAAAAAAAAAAAACCCGGAAACTAAAACAGAAATTTGACCGCGTCACTAACGCTTATTATATAATTGGAAGATTATACAAATATAATTTTTTCTGAAATTTTTTTAGTGACAATTGGACCGCCATCGGATATGAGATCAATTTAAATTGTGTGTGGTTTGTTGTGCCATAATGAAGTACCTATAAATTTATCAACGAGGTAAAAGATATGCCAATGACATTCACATCTTATTTTAATTTTTTTACACCAAAATGTATAAAAAAAAAATTACATAAATTATGGTTGCTTTTTTCTCGAACCCTCCTAACATTCGAAGAATCGTGTCCAAACGTCAAGACTTCAAAGCCAATCAAATTTTAATGGACATTTGAAAATATTGGGCAAAATTTGAATCTAAGACTCATTTTATTTATCTGTCAATTAAAACATGAAAATAATTTTCCATTTTTAAATTATATTTATGTACATTTTTTACGTTTCCTTTATTTTTTATTCCACTTATTTGTTACCGCCAACAACCTTGGGGTACAAAACAATTCGTCAAACACCAAAATAACACTTTCCGTGGCCACCATAAATGTGTCCATGGCCTGCTGGCAGCAACGCGTGGGTCGGTCGCGCGGCGGTCCCTCCTGCCGTCGCCGCCGGCATTCTTCATTCATTTGCTGCCGGTGGTTGTGCTGATTGAAGATAGGGGTTGAACCAGTTTGTGTTTGATCACTTTGGATCATTCACTTTCTCTCTCTCTCTCTCTCGACAATAATATGTAAGTGTGATAATATATTTTCATCAGACACATTAACTTCCAATCACTCACAAATTTGTGTGAAATTTGTGTGTGTGTTGAGTGAACATGGTTGGTACATCCGTTGATCCCTCCCACCCCGGTCGATCCCCTCCAAAAAAGGATTTGTCAGTTTCGGGCAAACCAAATTTTAGTGGGGGGAGGGGGGGGGCAACCCAGTCTTCAAAAGGAGTACCCGCTGATCCTCCCCTCCCCCTCCCTGAAAAAATGGATTTGTTAGAGTTTCGGGCAAATTAAATTTTAAGGGGGGGAGGGCAACCCAGTTTTTAAAAGATCTGATCCCCTCCACCGCTCCCCCCCGCCCCCCACTGAAAAAAATGGATTCGTCAGAGTTTTGGGCAAATCAAATTTTAGGTGGAAGCGAGTGCGCAAAGTGTCTGCCATCATCAAAATCGTTAGTTTTTGATTTTAAGTTGAGAGGAATGAGAGAGAGAGAGCCTGTTTTTGTTATGAGGGCCGGGACGGTTGGGGCAATTCCCTAAAACCAATTTTAAAGAAAAGTTGGGGGGGGGGCGGCAGAGGTAATTAATTTTGGTATTGGCTGTTAACTGCCATTTTTGTTTGGCTCTCTCTCTCTCTCCTACTGCGCGAACTAATCACAAAAACATTAGGTAAAATAAAATGATTGCCCAAAATCTTTGAGGTATTTTTTGTAACAAAAACAATTTTTTCTTGATCAAAGTCGAGTAAAACAATTTTATTTGTCCATTTTTTTTGTTCATTACTTATTTGGTTTTACCATTTTTTGAAGCATTTTATTTCCTCTAATAGTACCCCGGGAGTACCATTAAAAAATTCAAGATAGGTCTGGAATTTTTCGAAAAAATGTCCGGAATCCGGAATTTCGAACCCAAAAAGGTCTGAAATCCGGCATCTGAGGAATGCAATGAATACCATTTGCTTAAATGAATTAATTATATTTATTTCATTTTAATTTTGTTTAAAACAACACAAAAAAAATGTTATTGCTATTTTCATTCGCTGTTCTTACATTGACCACTCTGTTCTCATCGACAAATGCACAAAAAAATTGTGCCGCGGCACCAACAAACGCGTTGAGAACGCTGTGTGAACAGTTGCATCGTTGGGACGCAAATGCTCGGGTAGGGCGGGAGTAAAATTTTCCGAATTTCGACTTTTTAGACCATAAATAATCGAAAAAACGATGATTCTTGAGCCGATCTAGGTAGAAAGGTTGCGCAATAATATTACGGATCAATCAAATTGATACAATATTTTTTCGATATTAAAAAAATACCGACAGTAAAATTTGCAATTTTTTGATATTTTTATATTGTGTAAAGAGTATGCCCCACAAAATTTTTTGGAGAGTCGAAAAATGTTACGAGCATTTTCAGGGAGAGGGAGGAATAAATAAATATTCGGGTTTGGGCAACCGAATTTGACCCATTTTGGCGCAATGCCAGAAAATTCGAAATTCAAAAACTTTTACATCGCATATGTCCCCAAAATTATTTGCCCATTAATCCAAAAATATTGGGGAATAAATTTTAGGCGGCTCCGCCTGTTGAAGATAAAATTCCACTGCCTCCGGCCATCCCGGGACTTCCAGGTGTTTAAATTAATTTATCATTAAAAAAAAAATCAAATCCAACATTTTGAAAAATTAATCTTTACCTAATTAACCCCAACAATTAAGCCCCAACTTTGGCTGCTGAATTGGCACCAATGCCAACAACAGCGTACCAGTGCATGGATTTGCAATGTGTTTCTTCATACTTTGGCGGTAAAAAAATGCCATGAATTTTTTATCCAAAAAATTTAGCCTTGATAATTAATTTAAATAGTTTTTTTGAAACTGGATTTTTAAATTTTTGTCTCCATTCTCGAGAAAAGGTATTTGCCAAACAAACATTAGTCAGTGTCATCACTATCAGCATAAAAACATGGAGAAAAAAAAATTGAAAACCCGAATTTCACCACCTTCGGGTTTGAATTAAGGGTTTAAAAAAAACAGATTTCGTCATTTTCGACTTTGTTTTTGTGGTCTTAAAACCACCGTGTTTCAAAATTTTGATTTGAATTAGCTGCAGAAAATCTGTAATAGCAAAACTAACAAATAAGCCATTTTGATGACGAAGCACAGTGTTACAATACTTACAGGACGACAGGTGTCCAAAGCTTTGCGCAAGGAGTACCGAATGCTGTCCGACATGGAACGCGCGCGATTCGTAAAATTCTGATTTTATTGAAATTTGTTTTTTTTTTTCAAAATTGGCCACAATTCGTAAAATTCCCATTTTAATTTATTTTTTAATGAAATTGTGACACGATTCGTAAATTCCTCATTTTTATTGATTCTAATTTTTTTACAAAATTATGCCACAATTCGTAAAATTCCTTATTTTATTTTTTTAAAGAAATTATGTCCTGATTCGTAAATTTTTAATTTTTATTAAATTTTTACCAAATTGTGCCAAACTTTTTTTTTAGCACGCTGCCATGAAGACCATAAAACAGAATGGTGAATATGACCAAATTGCCCGAATCCATGCCGATCCGACCATTGGCGGTGGGGCGCATGGCGGACCAGCATTTTTGCCATGGCATCGGGAATACATTAAACGGTGAAGGAGGCGGAATTTATAAATAAATTTTTCATTTTTTTTATGTTCGAGCCTCCCCCTATAATTAAGTCCCCCCTCAAACAAAGCTCGTCTGTTGAGGTTACAATTGAAAATTAACTTACCATTACATATTAGGGCTTTTTCTCCCAAAGAAAGCGTTCTTTCAGAGAGGAGAAGTAAAAAATAGAGTACCAGGGGCTATATATAATAATATAGAGAAAGTACGGTTTTAATTTGACAATTATCTATGCTTAAAAAAATAGAGTACCAGGGGCTATAATATAGAGAAAGTACGGTTTTAATTTGACAATTATCTATGCTTTAAAAAATAGAGTACCAGGGGCTATAATATAGAGAAAGTACGGTTTCAATTTGACAATTATCTATGCTTATCAAATATATATTTATATATATAAATAATTTTTTTTGGATTGATAAATAAACCCGTCAAATTAAACATAAAGGTTGGAAATTGCGCTTCGTCAGGTTGATCCGAGTGTGGCACTGCCCTATTGGGACTCGACGCTTGAGGACCGACTGCCGACACCCAAAGATTCGCATATTTTCACCACTGATGTAAGCGCAATCCGAAGACTTAAATTTCATATTAAATTAATTAATTGAAATTGTTGGATTATTTAGTAGGAATCAAGTCCGTGTCAGACCTCTGCCGGGGGGCAAAATGAAAAAGTCAAACGTTAGGGATAGTTTTTCATGGAACCCCTTCGGGCGACGACTTTTTTTTTTGCTCGTACCAGTTGGAAAGTTTTTAAGAGGGTGTCCGGTGGTGCCGATAGGCGCCCCCGGTAAATTTTTGGCAAATTTTAATGCAATTTTTTAAGAAAATGTACCAAATTTTCCATTTTCATAAGATTTTTGTTACTTTAATGGGAAAACTCTCCTCCTCCCCCCCCTGGGTATGCCCTTGGTAGTACATAACAATAAGTTGCAATTTTAGTTTATGGGCGAAACGGACACTGCCGGCAATTTGGTGAAGGGCGATTTCGCGGGTTGGCGGACAACAACAGTGAGGCGGAGGCATTTCAAAAATTTAAAAAATTAAATTACGTCTTCACAATTTAAAAAAAAATTCAAATTTCATAAATACGCATTTATAAGCCTCAAATAAAGAAAAATTCGTTAATCGCGGCCTTTCAGGGAAAAGCAAATGTGCTGCGCAGACTTGGCACTGATGGGCACGGCTTTCGCGAATCCGAGTACATTAACATATAACATTATTTTATCTATATAATTTAATTTAAATAATCTCCTTTTAAAACAACTTTTTGGGCACTTTTCTGTTTTGGGTCCCTGGATTTAAATTTTTTAAGCCCAGATAATTTAATTAATTAAAATCCTTATAAAACAATTTTTTTTCTCTGTTTTAGAGCGGCCCCTGGATTTAAAATTTTTTTTTAAAGCACAGATAATTTAATTTTTTATCTGTTTAGGGCCCGGATTTAAATTTTTTTAAGCGCAGGTCCATTGAAGAATTTTTAGTTCTCAAATTGTGGCATTTTTGTGTCCGAAAAAAAAATTTTGGGCAGTAGTTTTTGCAATTTTACGCACCTTTTGTTGCTTAAAAAAAAGATTCAAATCCGGGCTCAAAATAAAAAAGTACCCAATTTTTTATATATTTATTTTATTTTTTAATTTAATTTACATTTGAGAATTAATTGGTTCCTGCAACAGACGACGCCGGAAATGATCTTTGGCTACTCATCCCCCCAACAGGTGGTTGTTTGTATATTTATTAATGGTCTTTTTTTGGGACAAATATTTTGCATATAAAAATTTAAATTTGATTTCATTTTTTTAGGGCTGCACAGTGCCGACCACTTACAACATAATCGAAGTATAAATTTGCGCTTTTTTATTATTTTTTATTGACATTTCTATATTAGTGCTCATTTTCCCCTCTTATTTGTACCCCACACCCCAATAGTACCCCCCCCCCTTTTTTGAAGGGGTGAAATAAAGTGTTCCCTAGGACACTAATTTATGGATAATTCATTTTAGACATTTTTATCCCAATATAGATCCAAATATTGACTAAAAATATTTCTTTGAAAAAGCCCAAAAAACATTTTTCAATACTTGTAAAAAGCGTCTAAATCAAAGAATTCTTTTGCGAAACACTTTTTTTTGGGTTTATTTAGTGCCATGTACATATTGGATGTAAAAGTCTATAATTATTACTTTCTAAAATTAAAAAAATTAATAAATTACATTTAAAAGTATTGAATCAATCAAATTCAGTACATTCACGGCAACATTCATTTGTTTGTCGGCGGTGACATGGCTGAACAGTCGACAGCTGCAAATGATCCCATATTCTTTTTGCTGCATTCATTTGTGGACTTTGTTAGTAATAGCAAATTTAAAAATTGTTGATTTTATTTAAAAATAGAAAAAATTTCAATAATTTTGTTTAAAAAAATTAAATACCAGATTTACTAAAGTAATTTTTTTTTAAATTTTTACTGTTAGCTTTGGGAGATGAAACGCCAACGGCAGAGCCCATTTGAGCGCGAGCAAATGTACCCCATGGACAATTCAGTAATTTTTGATTTTAAAAATGATCAAATTAAACTTTGCTTTACGACGAAATACACAATACCTTTCTCCTTAATTCAGCAATGTGCAAGCGCAGCGCACTTTGGTTCTGCGAGCATGCGTCCGTTCCAAGTACGGCACATTTTCATTGATTAATTAACAATTATAAACGGCTTACTAATTGAAGAGGCAAAATCAATGAAGACTAATTGTAAGACATTCGAGAAATCAACTAAGACTAATTGTAAGACACTCCCAAAATCAAGTATTGTAAGACACTCCTAAAATCATTGTGGACTAATTGTACAACATTTCCAAAACCAATTAAGACTAATTGTAAGGCACTCCCACTCCCAAAATCAATTAATACTAATCGTAAGACATTCCCAAACCAATTTTGACTAATTGTAAGACCCTCCCAAAATCAATTATTGTAAGACACTCCTAAAATCAATGGGGACTAATTGTACAACATTTCCAAAATCAATTAAGACTAATTGTACAACATTTCCAAAACCAATTAAGACTAATTGTAAGGCACTCCCACTCCCAAAATCAATTAATACTAATCGTAAGACATTCCCAA
>JAKKIK010000494.1:0-29598 GCA_024500135.1 Heterodera carotae | reverse complement strand
TTTTTTTAGAATCCACGAATTTCTGCAAAAATGGGGGCTGGTCAACTACCAAGTCGACTCGGAGAGTCGTCCTGCTCCGATTACTGTTCCGCCCAGTTCGCACTTTATGATCATGGCGGACACTCCGTTTGGGCTTCAGCCGCTTCATTCGGTGTCCAGTTGTGAAAATCCCAGCCAACGCGTGTACCCGCATCCGGTGGTGTCGCAGCCACAGGACAAAGACAGTGAGCAGCAACCGCAGCTTTCGTCAGAGGTCGGGCAACAACAGAAGGATGAACAAAAACAACCGCAGCAGAATGAGACGGAACAGAAAGCATCGGACCACCGGGAGACAAATGCAGCTAATGTTGCGGAAATGCTGCACCAACCGGGCCTCAAGTTGGACCAGTACAAGAAGCAGTTGGCCGCAATGAAGGTAGTTTCATGAACAACACTATTGTGATTGACAATCGTAAATAATTGCATTTTCATTTTGACAGACAAAGGGCGCAGCGCCAACGCGAGATTGGACACCACAAGAGACATTATTGTTGCTGGAGGGACTTGAAATGTTCAAGGATGATTGGAATCAGGTGGGAGGAAGAAACAAAATGCTCAGCACAACGACACGGAACAGCAATCAGCCGCAAGATGAATGATTTATTTGACTGTTTAAAGCTTTAAGTTGTGTTTATTTGACATATAAATTTTATAAACAACTCTTTGCAATTCTAACATTGTTTTTTCGTTTTAAGGAGCTAGTCTTGGTGCCCAAAGAAATTATATCCACTGGTAAATCAAAAAATCTGCCGCTCATGCGCTTGGCAATTTCTTAAGTTCAAGCTGATTAGCAATTACTCAGAACGTTTCGGCGCGGGGGAGGGAGTGATGTACATGTATTACATTAATAGTTATCATTTTGCTGCGACAATATAGAAGTCGCTAGTTCTGTCGTGGCCAGTGTTTCCGTTTCGACAAAGAGCAATTATAAGAATGGTTCACAGTACGGAACCGGCCGAGGAGAGTTGCTTTGCGCGAATTTGAGAAGTATCTCTTTGGTTGGCAATTTGTGAATTCATTGTTTTTGAGGCTGCTCAAACAGTCGTAGCGAATCTTTGACCGACATGTTTCCAGGGGGGGAGGGGGGTCGTTCAAATTGCTTCGCCGCCGCCGTTTGAACATTGCGGACAATCGCGAAGTCAAAAAACGTGATGCGTGAAGAAATGACAAATAAATCACTTCCGTCCGTAGCGATCGCAAATTTTTCACAAATCTTTCCGCACAGACATTCACTTTTATTTTATTCTGCAAATATAAATATGTATGTGTGATGGCTCCGACAAGAAAAAAAAGCAGCAAAGTTCAATGTGTTGTGTGCGGTACAGCTCCATCCGGTGGGCTGAGCAGGTCAAACTGTTCTTGCTCGAGCTGGCCATTATGATTTTGTCGATGCGGGCCATTTGGGCCACCATTTTGTCGGCCATTTCCAACTTCTCGGGCAACAGTTTGGGCGCCGACAATTTGTCCAGAAACGCACGGGCGAGCTTTTTGAGAAGCTAAATAAATCATTTTTAATAGGTTTTGGTTGAGCAGTTCCTCCACACAATGGAAGGGCAGCAAGTGCCGAGAGCCCTTCTCCAGGCAAATCCGCGTTTGGGTCGCTCATGCTCGGCACCGGCACACGGTCCAACTGCAATAAATCAGAAGCGATATAGAATTTATTGGCTAAGAAATATTTATTTGTATACCCGGGCCGTTCAAAAGCTAAGATTTAAAGTTTGGAAATAATCGAAATGAGTGTCAGATTTGTGATAATAAAGACCCACCGAGAATGAGAGCCTTTTTAGGCAAATTTTTGTACGCATTGCCTTTTATATGAGATGCCAGGCATGGCACCGTTCTCCCTCCCTTTACCAAGACAGACATTGTCTTTGAGCACTTCGACAAAAACGCGTTGTGAAACAGGCGGCGGCTGTGTGTGGTACAGGCGCGTGCTGCATGCTTGCCGGAAGGTGCGCGAGAAAGGCGTCCCGCAGAAGCGTGTTGTCTGCGCGCAACAACCGTTGGGCAAATTGCACCTCGCGCGCTTCCAGCAGCGCCGGCTGTTCCGGCATTCGTTTGCCCGCCCGACGCGCTTGTAGCGCGTGCTGCACGCGTTCCGAGTGGTCGCGTAGTGTCAAAGCCGGGTTCTGCTCAATTTTCCTTCCGGGTTCTGCTCAATTTTCCTTAGACGAATCCTAAAATACTTACAATTAATGGATCCGTGAGTACACCAATTGCGCTGTTGTCAGTCGCACAGACTCCACTAATTTGTAAGACAAAGTCGAAGTTAGGATGTGCCGGAAAAGGAATGCCGGGACTGTATTTCATTTCGGGTAATTTTGGCCCTCCCTAAAACGGGCTGCCATTACGCACCAAAAGAACCTCAAATAGGAATTGACAATGTGTTCTGTGCGGTACAGCTCCATCCGGTGGGCTGAGCAGGTCAAACTGTTCTTGCTCGAGCTGGCCATTATTATTTTGTCGATGCGGCCCATTTGAGCCACCATTTTGTCGGCCATTTCCAACTTCTCGGGCAACAGTTTGGGCGCTGACAATTCGTCCAGGAACTCACGGGTGAGCTCTTTTAGAAGCTAAATAAATGAATTTTAATAGGGTTCAGAATTCTCGCAAAAAGATTAGCGGAATGGTAGCATTTCGGAGAAAAGACGGAATTACTCGCCGATAAAGTGGAATCAAATCCGGGGAGAATGGTCTACAAAAAGGGGAGCACCTCCGTCACCGTCCAAAAATCGTCCTCCCCCTCCTCTCCGTCGTCGTTCCCATTTTATTCGTCGTCTTCCGTCGTTGCACTTCCATCGTCGGCCACGTTCTGCAGCATAAATAATGTCGACAAACGTCAGAATACTCCGTGGACGCTGCAACATCAGAAATTTATTTTCTATTATTTTTTTTTTCAAATGTCACGATAAAAGCCATAATAAAAGCATAAATTAGAAAAAAGCTTCAAAATAAAACAACAAATTTATTGGCATAGAGAGGTCGGTCAAATAGAAACAACAATAATATTAATTAACGGCTGATCAAATTCCTAAGCTTATTTCCAAAACCGGGCCGCTTCTGTTGCTGGTGTTGATGACGGTGAGCATTGGATGCCATTTCCTGCTGTTGTTGATGTCCACCCATCGGTTGGTGCTGCATTGGCTGGCCCTGCATCGAGTGCTGAGCAGGTGAAGCGTAATACTGAATAGATTCGACATGAAACAACAGATTATATTCAATTTAATTTGTCCCTTTACCTGTGACTGTCCCTGTGTTGCGGGGGGCGGGGGAGGGGGAGTGACTCCGGTCGGGTCATTTTGGCGTGGCGCCGCATCATTTTGCCATGGCCTTTTGGTGTGTAACTTTTAAAAGCCAACAAAATTATATTTTTACTTTAAAACGACACACCAAAATGCCCTTTTCTAGTGAGGTGGAGGAGCCACTAGAAAACAAGTGTTTCCGGCACAAGTGTCGACGATCCGCGAGTGTCGGTCAACCAAATTTACCATAGTCATGTTCTTGAAGGCTTTAACTTTTTTACGCCTTGTCTATCCGTTATTTTTGCTTGAAGATGTTCCAGCAACTCTCCAAAAGCTAGCAAAATGTTTGGTCGACCAAATTAAGTTGAAGCGGGTTACACTGTGGGCGACGTCGAGCGGTAACCAACAAAAGTCAACTGTTAATGGAACCTCAGTTGTCCACTTAACATGACTTAGCTGCAAGTCAAACCAGAAAAAAATTTCGGAGGGGTCTTGAGCAGATTTTCCCAAATTTGTTGAGGAAAAAGCAAAATTCCCCCATGGGAATTGGCTAGTCTCAAATGGTTTCGGATCGAAGAAAAACTTTAGATTAATTTTCTCACAATATCTTTGGTGTGTAAAAGTTTTTCTTTTGTCGACAAATTATTTTTACATATACAAAAACAATATTACAACACAAAAGTCATCTTTCTGATCGCATAAATTGACTTGCACAGAAAGAGTCCATTCTTCGGGGCAAATCAAGGCTAAAAAAAGTGAACATAGACAGCAGACAAATGGATTCATAAAGATATAAAAATGAATTTATAAAGATATACCAAAATGAACAATTGTTTCGGCGTGGAATTGAAAGTGTGCGTTGTGATCAAGTTGTTGAGCTGCTCCAAATCCTCACTGCTAAACTCCAAATCGGCACGGTCATGGACAGATGAGACACAGCGAATGGTCGGTCTTGGAAAGTTGACAATACCAAGCGACACCGGGACAACGCATTGCTCGACGACACGCTTATCGTCGGGGAAGAGCAAAAAACTGTCCTGAAAATTGGGAGTTATCATCCATTTGTGACACTAAACAATTGGGTTTACCTCCACAATTCCATCCATGGAAATACCCTCCAATTGTTCAAAATGTAAGTGCACGGCCAATGGTCCTCCAGAAGTGTTCCTCAAGCAGTAACTGAGGACGAAGGGTTGGAGAATTCTGAAACAGCAGCCATTCTTCGCATTTGTCATGTCCAACTCGTCAATGTCGTGTTCTCTTTCGTTGTTGGTTAGTCTAACGTCAATTGTTATCGGAATGGCCAAAATCGGTGGCATCGCGGGCAATGCCAACGCAGAACGAACATGTTCAAGTGAAAGGTTGCTGGATTGAAAAGTAAAAATCAAGAATTAAAAATAGGGAAACATCATATTAAGATAAAGGAAATAAAAAAAGCCCAAAAGTTGATATTCATTTATATTCCGAATTGTTCACCTGCTCCACTCGACCACCACGTCTCCAAGTTGAGTTTGGTGCTGTTCTTCCCCTCCGTTGGATGGGTTCGCCGTCGTTTCCCTCAGCAACGATTGTCCGACGCCACTTTTCACTTCCATCCAAGTCGATTGCGTGCTGAGAGATTCCTCGTTTGGATCGGTCGACATAATTTTGAGTTCACTCAATTGCTGTTCAATCGACGAAGCCAATGGCAGAGTTTTGGAGTGTTCGAATAATGCATCATTCTGAATTTTTAAATAATCTTTTGCTTAATAACGGAGTAAAAAACAAACTAATTTCCAATGAACATTGTGCACGGTCACTCGGTCGTCGCATTTGAGTTGCAATTGTACCCGAAACAGTTGTCCGAAAACCAAACACTGCGCCTTTTCTCCCTAAAAAGCATCAAATAGTGTACGGAAGTGATTAGTTATCAGAGATTGGGTATGCACATTCTTACATTTTCACAAAAAATTGTGATTTCCGGATGAAACGGCTCAACGCAACGGATGGCAAAATGTTTGACCAATTCGGCAGGCTCTTCCATCGGTTGGAGCTCATTTTCGGTTGACGATGAAATGTTGCAACCAATCTGTAAAATAAATAACGTAACATAGATATCATTTTTGATGCTAGATACATGAATGCGAAGCGCAATGCAATTGTTGGACCGGGACTGAAGCCGAACGGAGAAGTCAGACTGAATAAGGAACAAACAAATTTCAATTGGCATATTTTGTTAAAATCCACAAAAAGCTTAAGGAATAAGTCATGAAATTTTGAAATAACTTAAGGAAGTCTAAACTTGTGTGGTCTTTCTACAACCTAAATGCTCAGTAATTTGAAAAAACAACTAACGGATTGTTCCTGAGCCAGCAGAGTTGCAATCTCCTAAAATAAATGATCCCAATTTCATTATCTTGGTGTTATTCTCATCATTGCCTGGCTAAACAAAGGCACCAACAGCGTCGTTGTCGTCGTCGGTCTACTGCCCTTATCGTCACCTACGGACAACAACTGATGCTGGTGCTGTTGTTGAGGCTGTTGAACTCCCCGAATCGGTGCAGCGGCAAATGTCCGTCGGACAACGGTGGCCATCGTTGGCGTCTTTGGGTTTGCGGTGTTTGAAGGAAGTTGAGACTGTTCATGCTGTTGTTGATTGCTGAACTCTTCGTCCTCTCGGCAGACTTTGTGGCAGGTGACCCTGGAGGCACGAGACAATCAGTCAATAAGCATTTACTTTAAGTCCATCCAAGACTTAGACGACCATATTATTTACGAACCAAATGTTTTTCAGCACTGTGTCATTGTTTGGCTCCGCGTTTTGGAGTGTGAACGGCAATTCAATGCTTTCGTCAACAAACAGCACCAGTCCAGCGGTGTCCATCAACAGCAGGCAGTTCAGCAAGACATTGCACCGTTGGGGTCGCACCATAAAATTGGATTCTTTGGGTTCCTCGAATTATTATTGCAATTTATGAGCAGTGTTTACTTCACAGCCCAGCAGTTTCTGTCCATCCTTTCGCTTGAAGTAAAAGGCGACCATTTGGGCGTCTGTCGTCGATGGTCATCTGCCGACGAGCTTTGACCGATTTCCCAATTGAATTGTCCGGATGATGAACGCAGTGAAAAGAGCCGAAGCTGAACGACGAACAAGAGTTTAGGCCCCATAGTGAAAAGGCACACACCGACACTTTGAGTTCCTTTGCATTTTGAGCATCGGTCAACGGACTATGGCACCTATGGGATGGTGCCGTCGATGATGACGAAGTCATTTGCATTAGTTGTTTAAGTGATGACGCCAACGTGGTTTTGTAGACAAAGAAAACACTCAATGGCCGGCCCGGAAAAAGTGATAATGCCGAGTTTTTGAGTGAATTGCCCGCCGTAATCCAGTCAGATAATGTTATGGACTTTTTGGCGCCGGATGACTGCAAAATTTCTTCCAAAACCAATGAGCATCTCTCAAATTGCATCGGCATGTTGGAAAAGTTGTGCAGCATAATCTAAACATTTTTTTTTGTTGAAAAACAAATCGCTAATCTAAACATGACTAACTTCAATCATAATTTGGTCTCCGGCATTCGCAATTTGCAAATCGTCGCCGGTGTCGTCACTGCTGATCGACGCCAACTCGTCACCATTGTAAATTTGAGTTTGCTGCGCAACAGAAATGACGATGAAACGGGCATTGAATTTGATAGGCGAATGGCTCAGTGTGGCCATGTCCAACTGAAACTGCGGCGGTGGCGATGCCGTTGGTTGAGGAGCAAACAACTGATGCCATTGGTGCCGAAGTGAATCAAGCTGAAGCAAGCCAAGAATATCAAATAATACAATTTAAACAAACGAATAATTGGGTACCAAAAATCCCTACGGCCCCTAAGTTCACTGACTTCTTCACCAGAGAATAACGGGTGCTGACCATCCGCCGGGTCCATCAATGGGAAGGGCAAACAGTGCTCAACGCCCGAAAGAAAGTTCCTGAAATTTTGCATCCAAAGGCCTTGACAATTTTTGACGGCCGATGACGGTGATGGAACTGCAGTGGACGGCAGCTTTTTTGAATTGTTAGCCAACAAAGGGTGAAGAAGTTGGAGCTAAAAAAATGTGGAAACGGACAAGGCTCGAACTTTATTAGACGATTACTGTACCAATGACCAAGTCCATTCGTTCAGATTGAGTGAACAAAATGCGGCATTCGCAAAGGCAACCAATGCTTCGCGCAGAAATGGGTGAAATGTCACATTTTGGTCCTCAACGCACAATCGACGGAGAATCTAATTGTATTATTTGTAAATTGAGTTATCGAAGTGTCAACCAAATTATAGTGTGAACCTGGAGAGCTTTTGTGAATTGTTGTGCAATTGTGCACTCCTCGGCCATGTCGAACAGTGACAGATTGGCGAACCGTTCACAACCGTATCGTTTGAACTGTGCAACAGCCGCAGAGAGCAACTGCAGCGATTGGGCGTAATTTTCGCGGACATTGCTCTGAATTCCACTAATTTATGATCGAAAGAATGAATAAATGGTTAAATGTGTCACCTCCAGGAATAGCTTGGCCTCATGCTCCAGCAGTTGTTGGTTCACACTGGTCAACGCTGGCAACTTTATTGTGGCCTTTGATGAAGCCGAGTCTGCCAATTGTGGGACCATTCGCCACGGTCTCTGCCCGTAATATGTCGTTGGAATGGATAAATCTGTATAAAAGAAAAAAAGATTAATGACTAAAATAAGGCTTAAAAATCCATTTTAAGGTATAAATAGTAATTGCGTTAAAACAACTTAATCCGGATAACCCATCTACTAATAGGAAAAACAGTGTGTCCATTTTACTGAAACATTGCCGAATGATTGGAGTGGGTCACCGGCCAATGGGGATGTTTGTCGTTGCTGAGCCGTAGTGGCTAATTTGGCCTTCAGTGTTCGGACCAGGGCATTGGCTTTTTTGTAGTGGGTCGCAGCCTCGCCAAGAAATCGGCCCGGATTTTGCGCCGGATAGGCCGCCAGTCCGTTGGACACCGCCCGACTGAACAGTTCGGCAAAGAGGCGGCACTAAACCAACCAAAAGAAAACATGACACCAAACAGTTCGGTACCTGCTGCGACTTCCACCAGGCCATTTCGATGGCGGCCAACTCGCGGCTCGGGTACACTGGCGATTCGCGCTTGAAGAAGATGGCGTAGTGCCGTCTGAATTGGTGGATGGCCTCAACCGCGCTGTTCAGCACAAAGTTCAGCTCGCAAATTTTGTAGTTGAGCAGACTTGCAACTGAACACTGTTCGTACACGTCAACATCGGACACCGCGGATTCGTGGCAATTTTGATAGGCTTGTTTGTAGTAGCTGAAAGGGTGACAAAAGATAGTCGGATTTTTCCTATATTTCAGCCTTAGAAAACTCCAATTATAATTGTCTAAATCTTTGAAAAATAGCAAAAAAAAACAACATTTAATAATAAAAAATAACCGTCATAAACGACAAACCGAAGAGCGGAATGGCGATCCTCGCGAAGCTCCGAAATGAAGGCCAATTTGAACTGTTGCCTGACCAGCAAATGCGGGTCATTATTCGGCACACTTCTCGCCCGAGTTTTTTTGAAACAGGCATGGTAAAACTCCTAAAATGCTCACAATTTGAAAAAATTAGAAAAGCCCTTTGTAATTCGAATTGCTTACTTGAGCTATGTCGTGAAAAGCCTTCTCTAATCGGTTGACTCTCTCAATCTGAGCTCTTTCGTCTGAGAGTCGTGGAAAAACGAACAACAGACGCGAATTCAAGCGACAATGTTGACACAATTCAAGTGCCCGCTCATTCGCAATCGGATCATCCATGGTCACTGCTTTTTGACGCTGGTTCAACACTAGCGCCAATTTAGTCTCCCGCTGGCCAATATTTTGCCTGCAAATTTGTTTAATTTTTTGCACTTTTATTAAAATAGGGTTTTTAAGATTTTATTTTTTATTTATCCAATTGTTATTATTTTCGACCTCAATGCGTTGATTTTGTTTTCACATTCCGTGCGCATCTCCAGCCAGGCAGGGTGATCCCAGTCGAGGTCGACAAATGTCACAATGAGTGCAGGTCGTTCTTCCAAATATTTGAGAGGCCATCGTCGTTTCACCATTGCCATGGCGCCATTTCTCAGCGGTATCGACGAATTCCCACTGATTTCAGCTTTTGCTAAAAAAATTCTTTTAAATAGCCCTTTATTTTTTTAATGGGCGACCGTTACAGAAATCTCAACTATTTAAAAGAATTTTAAATGCATGAAAAGAATTACAATCACTGACAGGCAAATGGAGGAGAAATACCACGGCCACCGCTTTCAACACTGCTGGACATGCTTTTCCTGCCACTGTTGAAATGAACAGACAAAAGCATTTTGTAATTGATTGCGGCGGCTGTTCGTTGTTCGGATTTGTTTACAAAAGCGTTGAAAATGGCGGAATGTTGAGCATTGTTGGAGATGTCAAGGCCCGTGAAAAAAATGAGTTGGCGAAGAGCGCCATTAAGAAGATGGGGATCAATCTCCTGGGGTTCCATCTGAGAAAGAGGTATTTGTTCAATTAAATTTAATGTCCAGTTTTGGGGGGCAGTCATTTCCAGTCAACCAGAATTTTTTTCTATTTCAGTATCAATCGTTAACAAATGAGCCATTCCATGATTCGCCTACTCGGAGAAAAATCCACGATTCGCGCATTCCACAAAAAAAGAAATATTACAAGGAATAAATAAATCAAAGGATGTTTGAATATTTATGACGGGTAATAGGGGTCAAAAAAAATTTCGCTAAATTGTAAAACTTCGCTCAACCACTTCACCATTTTTGGCTGAAGTAGCAGCAATCATGGCACAGGTGGATCGTAGGAACGCCGCGGGCGCTCTCGTACAAAATAAACTGAAACTAACAGTTCGCCAATTCAATGAATTCAATTCAAATCTTCAATCCATTAGAGCGCTAAACTGAACGGTGCCGGATACATCAGGGTGACCATCTCGGCACATCAAAAAGACGGCATTTGCCTCAAAATCGAGGCAAAAAGACGGCAAAAAGACGGCACTAGCACTTAAAAAGACGGCAAAAAAGGCGGCATTTAAAAAAACGCGTACAAATAGGGAAAAAAATTGTCAAAATCGCTTTATTCTGCATATTTATCGCTAGTTTTCACTTTGTTGAGCAAATTGGAATCGGAAATATAAGAGTTTGTAAGCCTGGACACAATCAAACTCAGAATTTAGCTTAGTTGAAACAAGTGAATTGAGAAGCTTGGTTTTCATCCGGTTCCGCTCATCGGTCTAATGTTTTGACAAGTTTTTTGAGTTAGACCTAGCTGGGATCCTTGAAATTTGGGGTCCATTTTAGCCCAACCAATTTTATCAGGGCTGGGGCGTGCGGTGGTGCCGATAGGCGCCACCGGGAAAATTTTTGAAAAATTAAGTGGGTTTGTTAACTGAATTTGTCCCAATTTCTTCGTTTTTTTGCGCTTAATTTACTTCTGGCAATATTTTTGGTGGGGAAAAGGCAGTTCCGATAGGCCCGCCGAGAAAATTTTGAAAAAAATAGTGATATCCCCTATATACTAATTTTGGTGAACGAATTTAGCGTTCAGTTAAATGAGGTGTGGCATGTTGCTTATTTTGGCTTTTTGTTTTTATGAAGAGGTTAGACAACAAAAAGAAAGAAAGAGTAGAATTGAGGATATGAGAGAGTCGGCGCGTTGGTCGCCGCTGAAACGGTTTGTCACAGAAAAAAAAGCGAAATAAGAAAACAAAATTAGGAAAGAGAATAAACAAAGAAAAAAAGAATTTTCAGTGAATGATGAGCGTTATGAGCGAAAGAACTAAATAAAAAGATAGTAAAAAAAAGCTTTAGTCCATTTTTTGGAATTTAAAGTTTCCAATGAAAAACCCTTAAGGAATCAAACTTCGCTTCCCTAATTTTTCCCTCTCAAAAAATTATGAATACATATTGTTGTTTAGGGTTTTCAGGATTGCTGATCTCGAATCTGAACCAAATTTTAATATTTCGAACCCAGACAATATACATAGCTTTCAGACTTAAAACTTTTAAGATTTACGGGATTGCAGGTTACGAATTTTACACGTATTTCAGCCATCTAGATATACCCTTTTTCGATCTAAATCAGTGAATTTGAAGGTTAGACTCTGACTTCGCCTTGAGCAAAAGGTTTTTAATTTTGTTCTTATCTTAACTATTTCAAATAAGTTTAAAGCCTTTTAAGTTAAATGAAAGCCTGCACAAAAATAATCATTTATTACTTTTTTTTGTTCCAATTATGATCCCTAGAGCTCAGATTAACGATGAACGCCTTTTTACCCTATAAACGAATTTTTAGAGAAAAACAACATCCATCAAACTTTCGACCAATTTGGAATTCCACTCACTAATTTCAATAATATTTCGAATTCTGTTTTTAATTTTAAAATTTCGAAAATAAAAAATCCATTAATTTTAGTTTGTGATGGAGTTGGAGTTTTGATTTTGGTTTTTGTCTAATTTTTGCCGAAATTAAGTAATGCAATTTTTTATTTCCGAACTGTGTCCCCAAATTAAATACCCTTCTTTACTAAAAATTTTAGGAAGGGTTTCAAAAGAGGAAAACTCTGTCCTTTTCTTTTGGTCGGTTTCTCGACAATCATTTCGTTCAGGAACTCGATTTTTAGCGGTGCATTTTAAAAAATTATGTAAGTAAAAGTCCTAAGACAAAAAAAGTTTTCTTTTACTAATTAGACTACGTAGAATCCAGGAAAAAAAAAATGTATTTACATAAAATTGACAGCCCTGCTGACCACGAATTTTATATCCAAGGATACCTGTATTTCTGGGCCTTTGTAACCTTTATTTAAAAATTATGAATTCAGAAATTCTTTTCCATTGTTTGCTGTTTATGAATCTGAACGGATTTTTATTCCTGGGCGTTACCCAAAACAAACTTTTGGCTTTTAACTTTAAATTATTAGACGAATAAATTTTCAGCACATTTACACTTTATTTATGTAATTTTCTATTAGTTCTTCGAAAACGTTTAAAAGAGCATTTGGGAGCCGCGAAGCGGCGACCAAATGCTCGTTTTAAAGGAATGAGGCAAAAATTGAAAGATTTGAAGCCAAAAAAACGCGAGAACAAGACGCCAATTCAAAATATTTCATATTTTTATCGAATTCCTCATTAAATGCGGAAAAACTCAAAAAGACGGCAAAAGACGGCAAAACCCAAAAAGACGGCAAAAAGACGGCGGAGAGGGCAAAAAGACGGCAAATGCCGTCCAAATGCGGTATTATGGTCACCCTGGGATACATATCAGATTTTACCGGTTAATCCCGTGCAAACCTTGCCCTTTTTTCAATTTTGTAACAAGATCCGAAAATTCCAAACTCTTTTTATATCATTACCCCTGTTTTAGTCATGTTTATCCTCTTTTCTTTAATACTGTAGCATTGTGTCACTCCACTCCTCTCATTACTTCAAATGCGATAATCTTTTAAGCATAAGTTATTTTTACGATTTCCTTGGGCGTTTTCTTTTGTTTTAACCAATTGTAAATTCCTAACCCTGCCTGCAACGCAATTGAGTTAAATTGATAAACTGACTTCCAACTCTTTTTTTCAACCAATTTGTTTAAAGTATTGCATGCATTCTAATTGACTGTAAATTATTTTTAATCATGTTTCTTTTTTTGACTTCGGATTCGGGGTGTTTGTAATCAGTGACCCCAACCTTCCCCCCCCCCCCGCCCTCCTTCAGAAGAATTTTTTAATGGGAGGAAACCTTTTTAAATTAGTGGAAACCAACCCATACTATTTACCTCTTTATATACTTTGTCAGAAGCAATGTCCTTTTTATTTCTTTTAAAATTGAGATACATTCTAATATGTTATTCTTTTACCTAATTGTATTAATTGCTAACCTTAATAACATTTTAGATACTTGAACTAATGGATAGACCGAAAATTAAGTGCATCTTTCCATCGGGGACAAAATTGTTTGCGAATGTCCGGCGCAGGTCAAAAATGCCAATCAGAGGCGTTTACCAATTCAAGGTATTTTCATTAATTCGTTTATTATTTTCCATACTAATATAATACTGGAAGAAGCAAACCTAATAAAAATGAAATGGCACTATAAGAAAAATAGACTTTCTCGTCGCATTTTTTCCGTTCCTTTTGCCACTTAAATCTCACCTAATGTCGCCGTTTTTCCTCCTCCCACCAATTTGGCCCACCTGCTGTGACCCCAAATGAAAAGCAAATGAATGCAATGCAAAAATGTATCGATTTTCCTCACCGTCAAATTTTGGCGGGTCGCCGCCTCTGCCCCCCTCCGCCCCGCGTGCCCGCCGCCCTCTTCTCACCATCCCACTTCATAGCGCACAAATCCATCACAAAAATTTGACTTGACCGACCCTCACACACAACGCGACAATATTTCCTCCCCAACGCGTCAATCGGATCAGTGAAAATCTCTTGAATCCGCAAACACTGGCACATTTGAGTCAAATATCGAATCCGTCCAACAATTAATCACACACACTGCCCCTCTTTGACCCAACAGATAAAATCCTCAACTTCCGACTTTTTTTTAATCACATAATCCAATCAGAGAGTTGGATTTGCACGGATTTTGTATCTCTTTTTCGCAATTTTTATCTCGAAATTTGTCTTCCACCATCGTTCTTTCCCATTCATCACCCAAACACCGTTGTCGTCTGCTTTCACTCTGTTTTTTAGTGAACAAATCATTATCAAAGCACATTTAACCGCCGAAGAATGTGCGTAACTTCTGAAAAAAATCATTTTTTTCAAAAGTGATGTTCAAAGAATGGCGATGGATGAGGGGGAAGGTGAAGGGGCAGCGATGAGTGTTGTGTAGACGGTTCCGGTTCCAATCGTACGTATGGTACCATTCCTCCAGAGGGTACCTGCCACAACCATCGCTCTGTCAACCCCTCGACCCCGCCCAAGACGAAGGCCTTCGCAATTTTTGTGAAAGGAATTTGACTGAAAGGGATAGGGGGATGTGTTTCTTTGCTGCTGGGTTGGTGAATAAATGTCGAGAGCCATGGGAATGGGATAAGATGAACAAGTCGGGGATGGAGGTGGACACTTGAACGAAGGATCGGTGTAATTTCGGATCAGGGCGCTCCCCTCTTAGTGACTGGAATTTTTTGGTTAGCAAATTTTGGAGAAATCATTAAGGCGCCAGCAGAGCCGGAAATGTAATAATAATTTGTTGCCACATAATCGTAATGAATGGAAGATGGAAGAGGGGGATTATCGGATGAGTGGGCCGCTCTTTCGGGAATAAAGGGATTTCAGGAAAGTGAGAAGCCAAATGATAATCTCTGCTGTTGAAGGGGGCAGGCGGGCGGGACCCGTCGTCCATCCCCCCTTTCATCAGCAGCTTTGTCCCTCTTCCCCATTATTCATCATCGTCGTCATTCATCCACTCCCCCGCCCCCTTCCCCACTCTTATTTCCCATTCTCTCATTCCCATGCCCCTCCTCTCTCGCTGGACAAACAGCAGAGCCGAGAGAGAGAGAGAGTGGGCGGGGAAGAGCCCCGATCTTTTTCCATTACTTTCTCTTCCCCATCGATCGATTGTTGAGGTTGGTAAAAAACTGGACGAGCCATCGCCAGCAGCGTCAGAGAACGTTGGGACTGGCAGACGATGACGAGTCGGTGCTGTACCTTCTCCTCTCGTCAAGCGTACTTTTTTGTCGTGCCCTCTCCCCTCCTCCGCGTGCGCAAAACGGCGAGCGGTATAGGGCCAACTATTGCAGAACATTTGTTGTTTTTGTTGGAGGCAGAAGATTTGGGGGATGATGGAGTAAGCCGGGCCGAGCGGGCGGGGCTGAACTGAACCCCTCTTCCGTCTGTCCGTCAATGAATGACTCTTTCTTCCTTTCTCTCCGTAAGGTGTGTATAGCCCCTCTTCTGCCACCTTCGTCCTTCCTCCCTCCCCCCCCCATGCATTTCCCTCCGCAATCGTCTTCTTTCTTTGCCCATTGCGCATCACTGACGCCGATTTCCCATCTCCCCATAATCCGTAATTCATCTCCTCTCTCCAGCAAATTTATTGCCATTTTGCTCAATGTGTTCCTTTTTCATTGGTCGCCATAAAGTGGAGGGAGGAGAGCACAAATTGGCTTAATGTTCCTTTGGTCTCTCTCATATTTTGCTGGAGGGTCGACAATTCATATGTGCATGATGCAGTTGCCGTTTAACTTTTGCTTTATAATTCTTCTGACCGGGCTAAGACCAGTCCTTCCTTATCCGTTTTTTGGTTTTGGTACACAGTCACTCAATCCTTGTCCTTTTACGATTTTATCTCCCAGAATGGTATTCGATTCGATAGCCTGATGAGTGTCCCAAACAGCAAATTACGTAATTGCATACTTCCCCAACCTAAACCGAATGCTTCTTGTTAGTCAGTGTTTTTCCACGGCTAATCGCATCCATCCGCCCCCTCCCTACATTGTGCTGTCCACCACCAAATGTCCATCACCAACGCTGGTGGTGGCGCTGGCGGCGGTGTGCTTTTGCATTTCTGATCGCAGTCCCTTTTCCGCCTTCATCAAATCAATTCCCTCCCATTCATTCCGCCCACCGCGCGCCTCTTCACGGAAGTCGCCATCGACCGACCGACCACAGAGTTCTCATCCCTTCCCGCCATTTTGTGTTGTTGTGTTGTGTTCTGTTGTGTTCGTCCTCCACTAATTATGCCCAGAACCGCTCCTTCACCACCAACGCCACACTTTTTGTCCCACTGTCAGAAGAAGAAGAAGTGTCATCAGGCCTAATCGGACAAAACCGCCCCCTGCCCTTCCGTGCGCTCTTTCTCTCTCTCTTTCATCTCCTTTGCTACTGGTCGCACACCCACCACAACATTTCCCCACCCATCTCCTCCATTCTTCCGCTTGACAACGCATTTTCCCCTCCTCTCCCTCCATCTTATCCTTTCTCTGTGGGCGATGGTGGCGGAGGCAAAAACCCGGCAGCAGGGAACATTCCAACTGAAAAAGAACATCGTGAACTCATCTCAACTACATCTGCTGCTGTAACGGACACACACACCGACGGACAGCGAAATGGCGAGTTGCAAATTCTACCGAATTTCTAACACTGTATTTTATTCAAATGCCGATCCATTATTAGGAAAAATGGTTTTTCAATAATTTCTGAACATTGTTTTCATTTCCCTACGAATTTGATCCTTTGCTTACACATTAGGCACACACTACTGGATTAGTTTCTGAATGAATACAGTGTGAGTGAGTGAGTGTCCATTCCCCCGCGGTGTTTTGCTCTCAGTCAGTGGCAATCCGCCAGCCAACTTGAGCTGCTGCTGCTGCTGTCCCTTTAGTATTTGCATGTGTTTATTTTGAGCAGTCCGGTCAGCCCATTCCATCGCACATTCGTTGCTGTGTCCTTGAACTCATCCGACTGCAAAAGAATTGGCGGGCTTTCCCCGCTGTTCTTTCCTTTGCCCCGCCCGACCCCGTCCAACCACCTCACAACAATCAGCCCCCGTCTTCCGCGGGGTGTATTGGACTCCAATTAATCCATCAACCCCCGACCCTTTTGCCCCTTCCATCCGCGTGCAAATGTTATTACAACTGCGGGCGTCACTAAAAATGGGAGAAGGACGGGCGTGCGGATTTAGGAATGTGCTGGTAAATAAGAAGTTGGAAAGAACAAAAACAAAGAGAAAGCATCGAAAGTTGTTTGGGCGAAAATGAAACACAAACAAACACGGAAAGAGTCAAATAATAAGCAAATAAATGGCTGTTTCTTGGTGGTTGTGTTATGTTCACTTATTTCGGTCTCTCTCCACAGGCTAAGCTTCAGCGAGTGTTCGGCACCACGGCCTGCTCCAGCTCCCTGTCCGTGGACCCCATCTCTGGCCTTGTCGCTTACCCTGCCGGCTCCATCGTCGTGGTGCTCAACCCACGCACACTTTCACAGGCGCATTTGATCAGTGCCAGCAAGAATCAGGTATCAAAATAACAATTGTTCTGGCCAATCTAAGGATTCATTCACCGGTTCCAAAACCTATCAAATGCTTTTCCGTTTTATTTGGCTTCTTTCTACGGAATTTACCAATTTCAGTTGACCAGTTTGGCCTTTTCGTCCAATGGACGGTACATTGTCACCGGAGAATTCGGCGCTGAACCGAAGGTGCGCGTGTGGGAGTTACGGCACGAGAGTCACACGCGTGGGGAACAGCGCGTCGAATTGGCTTACCATCGGCTTGGCATCAGTTGCGTGGTGGGCTTTTTATTATTATTGTTTGTAAAGCAGCGGTTTTTAATTTTTTGTTTAATTGTTCCAGTGCTTTGCCAAAGACTCCGACCAGGTCATCTCTGTGGGCAACCAGCACGACAAATCCGTTTGTGTGTGGGACTGGCGGACGCGAAACAAATTGGCAGAGAGTAGGCTGACCTGTCAGGTAATGAAATGTATGGTCAGAGGCCGAAAAGTGGTCGTCCTTGTCCACCCCACCTTTTGTTGAATGACTTCCTTTATTGTTTTTTTAGGTCAATGCAATGGATGTCAGTGAATCGGGCCGCATGTTTGTCACTGTCGGGGTTCGGCATGTCAAATTTTGGTATTTGGAGAGCAATACCAACGGCGAAAACAGCGGCGGCAGCGGTGTCCTTTTGCTGCACGGTCGGTCCGCCATCCTCGCCGACCAACGTAACAATACTTTTGTGGACGTTTGCTGTACCCCCAACAATCGGACCTTCTCAATAACGGTGTGTCTATAGGAATCTGATTATTTTTTAGTGTTTTACTGTTTTTCATAATTTGATTTAATCATATATTTTGTTTTTAATTCGAAGATCTCAAAGCTACTGGTTGAATTTGTTGACAAGAAGCTGGTCAACATCTATGAGCTCGGTGGCGAGGTGCGTCCAACAATTTTAATGACCCTTTGAATGAGTAGCAAAGACGGAGGATAAAATGCAATGTTACAAAGTGTTAACATATTCTATCCATTTTTTTTTTTTTTTTTGTCTAGTTCAGCAATAAATCAAACTTTTACATTTAGGTGCCTTTCTCCTTGTCAATTGGCGCTCCCAACCAATTGTTCATGGGTTTTGGGAACGGCGCCATTCGCGCCATGAATTTGGAACGGATGGAGCCCGAATTGGAGCTGTGTCGACCGCACACATTGCGCTGTGATGTTAGCGCGGTAGAAGATGGCACTGAGGCGGAAGACGACAACCAATCAAAAAAGTGGGCAAACAAACGCGAGGCTTAATTCTAATGTAAATCCATAAGCATCTCCAGGTACCCGGATGTGCATTCAATTGTCTTCCATTCGCCTTCCAAAGTGCTCACCGCTCTCTACAGGTGATCAGCGAACTTTGTATATTGTATTAACCGATCAAAAATGCTAATTTAAAATGGCACACTGATTTTCTGATCACTAGTGATTGACACTTTACCTCAATAAATGCGACTAGTGTTTGTGTTGTTCAGTGATCGTTCTATGTACCACTGGTGTGTTCAGCAGCAGCGATCGCCTTCCAAAATGAACAGTTCCAAGATAAGGTCGGTGGTTCACTTCCAAATTTCATTCATTTTCTATATTATTTTGCTCAATTCTCTGTCTTTTTACATTTCCATTTTTGTATCTGTTTCCTACTGCAGTTCTCAGCTGTTTCATGTTGGCCCCGTGTTCGACATTGAGGTGAGTGAGCTGTCTGCTGCTGCATTTTGATGTTCCTCCAAATCCCCAAATGCATTCACTCCTCTTCCCTCATTTGGCAGGTCTCCAAATCGCAACCCGAGCTATTCTTTACCGCCGGTGCTGACGAAACTGTCCGCATTTGGTGCCTGAACAACAACAGCAGCACAACACAAACACTGGCGACGACTGTTTCTGCCAACGGAGGAGCAGCACCGCCGCCATCGTCCGGCAGCAACAACAGCAGCAGCACGTCACCGTCGCCTCCCATGCTGGACATTGGGCCGCCCAACCATTTATCGATGGAATTGCGCAAAATTTTGTACCTGAGCGCGGGGACGGATTCGCTCAGCGAACAGCCGGACAGTGAGTTGAAAAAATGCATCCTGCTTGGTATATTTGTGTGTCCCATTTTCAGAAAACTTTGGCAGCATTCTGTCGGACACCCTTGACTCCACCACCGGTGTGCGCTGCATCCGGCTCAGCCCGGTTGGTGCTCATTTGGCGTGCGGAACGCGCAGTGGAAACATTTTGTAAAAAAAACTTGGTCCAAAAATATTTAACAAAATTTTAATTTAAAGTGTGTTCGATCTGAACGACCGAGAAATGGCCAAATTAGTCGAGCTGGAGGCTCATGACGGGGAGGTGCTCTGCTTGGAATACTGTGCACCGTCCAGCGGTGATTTCCTAACGCGTAATTCGTCTTTTTGCTAAATTTGTTCTTTTACAGCCACCGGCGGCCTCCATTTGTTGGCTTCGGGCAGCAGAGACAGACTTATTCATTTATTCGATGCCGACCAACTGTACATGCACCTGTTGACCATTGATGATCACTCCAGCAGTATTTCAGCGCTCAGATTCAACATTGTGGTCAATTTTTAAACACTCGTATTAATTCTACTGAAAAAACTTAGAATACTTTGTCCCCATAGACTAATATTAATTTTTCGTGTTTTCTTTAATATAACCCCCTTAGTTTTTAGCTCTCTCTAATAGAACCCCCTCGAGTGGGTATTGTAAATAAAACATCCCCGGGTTTGTATTTGGAAGATAATGTATGGCTTTTCTCAACGGTTGAGGACTTTTTTTTGGCGTTAAGAACTCAAAGCCGTGTGAACTCGTCACCTTCGGGACCGACAAACTCATCGTTGTCCGTCAACTGAAACTTGCCAGCAACAACGTCATTAAATCCTCAGTCTCTGTCGCTTCTCCATCCCAATCACCATCATCATCTGCCACTGCGGGTGTCCAATTGTGTTCGAGTCGTCTCTCACAAATTAAGTCGGTTAACGGGCCTAACTGCATGACGGTGACCAGGGACGGCAATGTGTTGGTCGGATGCCAAGACAGACAATTGCGCATGTACAGCGAGACGGGCAAACTGTTGAAGACGCTGAGGGGGTCTGTGTGCGAGGAGGGGACCATCACAAAGGCAAGTTGCACAGACGGACAGCCACAAGGGACGGATATTTTGGGTGGAAATTTGATCGCAAATCATTTTCAGTTCTGTCTTGACCAGTCCGAGTCGTTCGCCGCCACAATTTGCTCTGATCGCTTCGTGTACATAATGGACCTGTCCAACGGCGAATGTGTGGCGGTGCTCAACGGCCAATCGGACTGTGTAACCGGCATCTGTTTCTCGTCCGATTGCAAGTCCGCCCATTGTTTTAATCGATGAAGAAAATAAATCGTTAAATGACCCTTTAGGCGTCTTTTGCTCGTCTCCTACAGCGGCTGCGTGCTCGTCTGGCATCTGTCGCTCAACTTGACGCGGAGAATGCGTGCTAAACTTGCGCAACTTCGCCACGAAACGGGCGATCGGTGAGCAGATATTTGTGAATGATAAAATGCCAACGTAAATCACGAGGCTGTATTTCATGGTGACCATCCAACCAACCAATTCACTTCCCCTCCCCCTCTTCCCCACTATTTCGTCTCCAATGTCTGTCTCCAAATTAAAATTATCGCCGGCCTCTATCGGTCAGGAATGCTCTAAATAGGTATAGTAATTAATGTACTATTTTGTTCCTCTCCACTGCTGCTGCCCACCATCAGCGAGCGTCGTGGAGTGGACGGATCGGATGGATGGGGGGATATCCATTTCGGATTCATTTCATCCGCCGCTGTTCACAAACATTCGCTTCGTTCGCCCATTTACCCCGTTTGGTCGCCCACACTCAGTTTTCATCCCATTGAACCGGTGGGAGTGGCGGCGGTTCATTTGCCTTTTCCCCCTCCCCCGTCTCATCCGTTTATATTGAATCGGTGTTTACCTGTCGGCAGCCAAAATTGTACGTCCTTTGCCTTGCGTTTGTTTTTCCGTGTCAGTTGCTGCAATGTTTGAGATTGTGTCCTCGTACCAATTACATAAATGAAATGATAGCGAAAAGCAGGGAAGACCCCTCATCCTCCTCCCAAGTCATTTCCCCTCCCTTTTCCACAATTTCCATTCTATGCTCCCTCATTGAATTGTTCAGCTGCTTCATCATTCATCCATCTCCTTTTCTTTATTTCCCCCATGTATTTCAACATCATTTAATTTGTTGGATCTCCGCTGATACATTTATTATGTACATACACATTTGTTCAACTCATATTTTTATATTTACAGCAGCACAACCCCGGACAGTTTGGTCAGCGAAGATTTAGCCCAACTGCAGCAGCACCCGGACGACTTTGGCAGTCTGACCAGTTTGAACATCTGCTGTCAGCAGACAACGACGACAACGACCTCTTCCCTCTCCGTTGCGACAGCGTCGACGGAAGTGACGTTGCGCCAGGAGGACGACGAGTTGGACAGCGGCATTGGCGGAGGGCGCAGCAGTGGGGGAAGGAGAGGCGCTGAATTGGATGCGCAACGACAGCAGCAAAGGTGGACGACGCTCATTAACTAAATTAATGGGTTGGCTTTTACGAAAGGGGGAAAGAGATGGATGCACTCTCTCATCTCGCGCATCCTCTGGATAATTGGTTTTTTCATTTTGAAAGGGTTGGGCTTTCCCTATGGCTAAATCCTCCTCTCGCGTTACAGAAAATTGGTTTAATTTCTCTGTTTGTTGTTGCGGGTGTGCCGTGCCATTGCTTTTTAACACACATTCTGTTGTTGCTACTCTATTTCTTCCGGTGTCCCCCTGCTGCACTCCGTACCAAAACGCTTTTCTTAAATGGGCAAACGATGCGTTAAATGGGTTGGCTGCTGCCGGTGAGGCTGGGAGATCATCTACCACCCACCCACTGCCTGCTTGCTGCCCACCTGCATCTCACCCATTCCGATCGATCGCGCTCAAAACGCCCCTTCTCATCCAAGCCTTCCTTTATTTCCCCTCGCCCCTCCCCCATTCATCCACACTCCTCCACTCTCTGCAGCAGTTCAATCGCTTCCCTGCTGGTGCTGCTGCTATCCATTGCATTCATCCCCTTCTCCTCCCCATTCCCCGTTGAAATTCGCATTGCTCTCTTCCCGCCCTTTACCTCCAACCCTCAGCAACAGACCACCCCACCCATTCCCCTCCAGCAGATTCAGCCTCTCCACCCCAATCTCACCATTTTACCATCACAAACAATCCCCCTGGCCTTTCCTTTCACCTCGCATTGCCTGGCCGAACGACTGCCATTTCCCTGCCGCTTCGCCTCCATGCCCGTCCATATTTCTGCTCCCCATCCCTTCCTCATCCTAAACGTAGACAAATGATGGCGACCAACAACGGCGCGTTGCATTCTGCGCCAGTCGGCCGGCGAGGGCCGTGCGTATCCCTTCCCCTCCCTCCATCGCCATCTCTTTTTTTATTATTTCTCTCCCCCTCTGTCTCTGATCCGGACCCAATCCCTTCCCCTTGCTGTTGCTCAGAGTTATTCACAGGTGGTGTCCTAACACAGAGAGAGAAAAAGAGCACTTTTGTGGGCCATTCATTATTTAAATGTCAACTTTGACACCATTTGTTTGGAAGCGGTTGTCAGCATTTTGTTCTAAAGCCGACTAATCTGATCAGTGTCACCACCATTTTTTACATATCCATCCGTTAAACAACGGCTTCAACACATTTTAGAAGCACATTCGAACTCAAGCGAGTGGTCCCATCGGATGCGATCATTCGTCGACAACTGTCGGGTGGCGAGGATAAAGAACCTTGTAAGTTAAGCATTGCATAATTTTTCAAATATAACAAATTCAACTACTAATTTAATTTTTTACTTTGTCAGTGACCGGACTGCCTCCGATCGCTTCACCACCACCGCCATCTTCGGTGTCCTCCATGCAACTTTATCCACAAAATGCCGCCACTGCCTCTCCAAATCGGCCGTCCCATACTCATTCACATGGCACTGCGCCACCGCCTTACCACGCAGTGCCATCCACCAATAATGCCATGGCCATTAACAACAACGGTCAGACGCATCATTTTCAGCAAAATGGCTGCGCAGCTGCCGCTAGTACCGTTAACAGTCGGTCAATGTCCAACTTGAATAGCATCCGTACGACGCCACTACAAAATCAATTGCAACAACAACAGCAACAACGGAATGCCGTGGGCACGGGCCGGCGACGTTGGAACAACAACGTGTCATCTTCATTCATTGCTCCCTCGGCTGGTTTTAGTGGTGATCAGCAGCAACAACAGCAGCCCCAACGATTTCAACCGGTGCACAATGGGAGAATGGCTTTTGGGACTCAAAGTGAGATGGTTGTTTTAAAAGCGAACATGGGCATGGTTGGGAAAAATTAGAACGCGCCAAAAAAACATTTTTTTTTTCTGTAAACATAATTTTTAACAATAAGTTAAAATAAAATTCAATTTATTTCAAACAAAAATAAAAATCGACCCTGGCAGGGATCGAACCTGCAATCTTCAGCTCCGTAGGCTGACGCGTTATCCATTGCGCCACAGGGCCATAAACACAGCGATATTTATGTAAAAGAAAAAGGGTAAATTTAAGGAAGGGAGGACATGAACGAAATTGCCTGACAAAAAGAAATGTTCATTCTTCAAAAAAAAAACTATTTGAGTTAAAAGTGAAATTAAATTTATTTGTATTTTTAGTGCCGTCAAATTACGTGTCGTCGCCTTTAAATGCGAATTACAACACAACTTCATTCCACGCTCAACCGTTTGCTTCGTCCATGTTCAATAACAATTCTCCGTCATCCAATAATTCCCACCAACCTGTCGTATATCAGTACCAACAACGACAACTTCCACTCCATGGACAACAAACATCATCGACTTCACAACAACAGGCTGAGGGACTTGGCATGAACATGAGCACATCCGCTTCACTGAACGCCTTGCGAACGATGCTCGGGGGCGAAATTGGTGGCCCCCAGCAAAGCTTAACTGTGGCCCCTCAGGTGCTGACTGTTAAAGTGTCGACCATGCTCAAGGGCATACTTGGGAACCACTTAGAGAGACATTTTGTATTATTATTTCTAAAATTTGTTAGTCTGTGTTCGATGCAGCGGCCTCTCCGTTGCCGACTTCCTCCATGGATAATTCGCCTGTGGACAACGGATTGGTGCGCAACTCAGTGTCCAGACGCTATTATCAGAATGGAACAAGCGCCAACAAAACGCCTCCGTCTGCAACAACAACAGTTTGGTGCCCAGCCGCCAAACAAGGGGTAACACCGAAGCATCGTTCGTCGAACTTGTTCAACAACTCTGGCACCTCTGTCTTTTCGTCCGGTCTCAGTGACAAGGGTAATAAAGGTGCGTAAAAAAAAAAGAAGAAATGAGGTCAAATCGGATCCGACATCGAAGAAGAAACACACCCGGTGTTAAATTCATTTCGAAAGGGTCGAACTTGTAGGACATATTGAACTATTCGCTTTTACGTTTGTGCAGTGTTAGCATTTGATTTGGTATTATTTTACTTTTGCTTGCCTTTATTACACGTCCAATTTTGTTGCTTCTTACAGCAGCTTTTCCAACAACAAGTTCGAGCAGTTCGGGTACCACACCGACCGGCGAATTGTTTGACGGGGCGACCATAAACGGTGGCGGAGGAGGGGCACACAATGGGCGCCGTTACCAGCCCAAAACGCCGCACTCCCAGGGTAGCAGTTCGCCGGAACCACCCGCTCACAAGGGCCGGATGGCGATGAGCAAACTGAAACAGAGGCGTCTGTCCACCGCCAGAGAGGGTGAACACATTGAATTTGATTGATTCTTTATTTTTTAGTGCAGTGTTCTATGTGCTTTGTTTTTTTTTACATTTTGCTTCTCAGTGCCTTATGACAGACACCGACCAATTTTTTTTAATGCTTTGTTAAAAGTACATTTGTTTACCTTACTTTTATTTTCAGACCCTGCCACCTTGGACGCGGCTAGCCCCTTTCGTTCCCGGTCCCAGTCTCCAACACATTTGGCGATCCAAACGCTGTCCGCACTTGCCACTTCCAGCCAACAGGCACCGCCTGTCAAACCACCGTCCTCGCTCAGAGATGTAAATGTTTTTTTTAATTATTTTAAAAAGGCATAAATTGCTTAAAATGCCTTTCAATATTCAGGGGATGTCCCGCATCTCCAGCTCGCCTTCCTCCACTTCTCGTTCTCAACAGCGCCGACTTTCGTCCGTCAACGCGACGCGTCTCCAGGAGGCCCGCGAGCGGCTAAAAAAGTCTCAAGAGAATCTGGCTGCCCTCGGTGTACATGGGGGTCGTCAACCGGCGGGTGATGAGCCCGATGATGGGGCACCAACGGCGGACGGAGTTTGTGCATTGGCAGGGATGGCACGCTCAAAGTCAATCGGAAATCTGATGAGGGCCAGCATGTCCCGGAATGGGTAAGATTTTATTTATTGTTTGAGTTGGCAAAGAGTTTATGTTGAACAGTGTCCCAAGTCCCTTCCCCTCCTCTCGTCGCTCCAGTGCCACGGCTGCCACACTCAGTGAACAGCAACGGCAAATGGCAAAAAGTGTGACGGATTTGGACGGTGCCGCTGAAGGTGGACAGCAACAGAACGGTGACATGATGACAACGTCAGTCATTGGAGGCAGTCGGCTGGCACAACTGAGCGCCTCAAGACAGCGGCTGGCACAATCCATACGAGATATGCGATTAATTAGGTAATTAAGACCCCGTGTAATAAATAGCAAATAAATCCACAATTTTGTTCAGCAACTCCGATCTGACTGAGTCGAGCCAGTACCATCCACAGCAGTATGAGGAACAACAACAGATGACTTCACCAGATTCGGCAAATTCCTCTGTCGATTCAGCTTCGCCATTTCATCAACAGCAGAAACAGAACGCAAGCACTTACTACTCCCCAAAGGGTGGCATAACGGTGATGCGACGGGGAGTGCAAAAGAAGGTGGGGGATGGACAGAGGGAATTAAAATTTAATTGGTTGATACCCTTTTGGCTTACCAACTTTTGACTATTTGGATATTTTATTTACCTCTTGAAAATATGCCAAATATCTGTTTTAATGTGCACAGAAAAGAGATTTCTACTTCAAATATCCGAGAAATAACAGAAAAACGCCGCTGTACTCCATAGATTTATTGTGCTTTTGTTCTCAGATTGATCGGTCACCGACCAACAAATTGTTGGGCACCGCAAATGCGCAGTTTTCGCGCAGAACCTCCGCACTGGACAACGGACAATCGCAGGAGATGCGCTTGAGGTGGGTGGGCGGACTGTGTAGTTGATGAGCAAACGGCGGATTGATTTCCTTGCCCTCCTCCATTCGGTGTATTATTTTACCTGCCATTTTTGTAGAAGTGTTTCGTCGGTCGCCGCGTCGCAACGCAGCAATTACATGGCGCAAAAACTCGCTCGGTAGGTGCGCGGGAATCTGCTGCCGCTAATTAACTTACGTTTACAATCACATGACAAACTGATCGATTGATTTTGTTGGAAAAGATGGAGAGCGGCTGAAGAATTGGGGGAGCGAAAGAGAGAGTGGTGGGGAAAAGCGTGCGGCTGGTTTATGTGTGTGATTCATGCGAGTAGAGATATTAGAGTTGTTGGGTGAGGGGGAAAATGTGATAACGTTATGTTGGGTTGGTGCGCATAAATACCAATTCATTTTGGTTTTCCCTTTCTTAATTTGGATAATTATAGGATGGTTCGAGGCCATTTCAAATCAATTAATTTTTTATTGACAACATAATAGCTCTTAAGCCCTGCCGAACAGAAGAAACGGCCCGGCCAATTAAGCCACCCTTTTTTCTTAGTTTGCCAATTCTTGAAGCAAGCGATTAAACCACGACAAAAGCATCTTCATATCGTTTAACGTTTAGTCCGCGGCTTAGCCCCAGCTCGGCACGTTCGCCGTCTTCCGTCCATCGCCAGCGTCAACATACCGAATACCAGCAGCAATATCCGCTGGACAGCGCCCGAACTTTGGGCATAGAATTGGCCAGTGCCACTCATTCGCTTTCAAACGCTGCCAATATGGCCTCCAGCGGGTCAACAAAAAGTCAGTCATTTTCATTTGTTCTTTTACTTAATTATTCCATTTTGACCAGTTTTCTTCAGAGATGGCCATGCATGCCACGGAATGCATCCAGGAGATGACACGCGCATGTGACAAACTGATCGGAACGCGCCAATTGGTGAGGGAGCGGAGGGGCGGCGGTCGGCTTGGAATCCGATCACACCCAATGCATCAATCATCCATGCGTACTTTTAGATCAACAACGACCCTGACATCAGTGTGGATGAGCGGCGTCTTTTGCTGGTCGGTGTGAACCGTGCCATTTCAGTCTTCCACCAACGGCTCCAGTCTGTGCTCGTTCATATGGGCGGCGGCGGCAATGACGACGGAGACGATGGCACGGGCATGAGTGATGCCGTTGGCGATTCATCGACGACGACGGCGCCGTCGTACATGGGCCAATGGGACGGCGAAGAAAATGGCCTGAGGGTGTAATACGTCGTTCGTCATATTGACGGAGCATTGGGGCGAATCCTTGCGGAGAATGTACGCGACGACACACTCGCGCGGTTGTGGCCTGCTTTTCCATTTGTTTTGTTTCCTTCTTGACCAAATCGTAATTATTCTTGCATTATCATGACATCCGTCGCAAACCACACGAAATTAAGCCAAACTTCTCGCATCATTTTCACTGTTTTCTTCGACTGACTCTCTGCTCATAAATTCTTACCCTGAAAAGCGCAACTTTGTCTCAAATTCCTTCTCATCTCTTTTCATAACATTTGGCTTCCTTTCTTCCGCAGTGACCTTCACGAATAGTTTTCGACGTGCCTTCCTTCCATTTCTTCTTGTTCTGCTGCCACAATTGTGACTTTTCCCTCTCCCCCTCCTCGCCCTTTGGTCGTATATAAATTAACAGTTTTACTGACGAATGACGACAATAATGCGAAATGAAAACTTTTGTGAAACCGCCATCATTCATTCATTGCTGAACACATTTCCGTTTGACATAATAAACAATAAACACCTGTATATAAATAAGTTAAAATGGTATTTTTTGCTGTTTTGATTGATTTAGAAGGGAATGAAAAACATTCGGTGCTGGCCAAGCACAAAATCGGAGAAGCCAACTTTGGCGGCACCTGGGGGAGGTGCGCGACTCTCTCCAATTGTGACTTGCCCATCAGCGAATGCCTTCCGTCGGGCACTAATTGGGCGATTTTACAAATTCATTAATGATTTATGGCGTCGGTCAATGCTTGCAAAATTGCACAATAATAAATGATTGGGTATGGAGCACACAAATTGATTTAGAATTTTGGGTGGGATGAATTTCGGAGAATTGGCTCTATCCCCCAACGGATATTTAGCAGTTGAAACAGCGGCGGTTGTATGATGAAGCATAACATTGACTTTGGTGCCCCTCCCCCATTTCTCTCCCTCCTTTCCTAAAAGAATGAATCACAGTTTCTGAGGGGCAACGACCGACCGTTGGGGGAAGGGCGGTGATCAGCGCTTGGGAAGGAAGAATTGTGGCAATGTGAGGGGGAAGAAGCGGAATAGCCAAAATGGGGACGCGGGGAATAGGCCCGCCCCATCATTTTAAATGAGCACGCTTAAAATCCACAAATGCATCCATCCGATCGTCGGGATGGTTTGAATATTTTTACTATTCTCGCGTTAGTGTGGAGCTGACGGACCACCGGAGCTGTGTGGGCAGAGAGGCGGGGCGAGACGGAGCCCAAAACCCAAAAAAAAAGCTGTAGCAAATGGACGACGGGCAATCCATTAAAGCCAATTTATTCATAGCGCCAAATTGGAGCGATCGGCAAGGAATGCGTGCGTTTTCATCAAATGGGTTTCGTATAGTGAGTGGGTGTACATCAACAGCAGGGCTGTGACTCTTCCAGAAAGTTACGAGTACGAGTTTTTGAAAATACGATCACTTAAAATACGAGTCACGAGTAGCCCCAAAAGCATGAGTATTCACGAGTACGAGTTTTTTTTATTAATTCAATTTTTCATTCACACATAAATAAAATCATACGATTTCAGCAAAAAAAATATTTATTTATCGGGATTAAAGACAAAAATTTTGTAAAGATAATGATGAAGATGTAACTACATTAAAAAACAAAAAAAAAAGTAGGTGGTCCCGTTGAGGGCAGATGGAAGTGCCCGGAGGGAAACAGCCGCCGCCCTAGCGGGACCATGGCCCATGTGCCTGGGCGACTCCGAAC
>JAKKIK010000493.1:0-29653 GCA_024500135.1 Heterodera carotae | reverse complement strand
GTCAAGTCTCGGAATCGGTCTCGAGTCTCGGGGTCAAGTCTCGGTCTCGGTATCGAGTCTCGAGTCTCGGGAAATTTTCGGTCTCGAACAGCACTGCTGGAAATCGCGGCTAACTGGTCAAATTCCCATTAGGGATAGCATACTATGAAAGTAGTGGCCCAAAAATTCCGGCAATTGGGTTGAGTAGGATGATTCGCGGGAATCAGTTGGGAAGGAAGGCTCAGGCATAATCCTACACACTAGCATTTAGTTATTTAAAATTAATTTAACATAATGTCAGGTTCTGGGCGTCCAATTATCAAGAACTGGCATAACAGCTGCCTTCCCATTTCTTGTAAGCATTGGCATCAAATTAGTCGGTGGTGCGCTCAGTGATCAGATGAAGTGCATTTCGGAGAAGGGCCGTGTTCGAATATTCACCAGTATTCAGGCATCAAATCATAAAATATTAAAGGACAGTGTCTCCTAAGCTTAGATAAACAAGTGATCTAATCCGAACAAAAGTGATCATCCAAAACAATTATAAATTTTCAATAATATCAATTTTTGATGGGTTGAAACAATGAAACCGAAGTGCTTCAATAAAGAAAGTAAGAGGTAGTCTGGTTCTAGATTTTTGGCCATATTACAGACTTTTTCGTCATAAGGTCACAACACTGGCTGATATAAAAAAATTAATGAATTCAATGAACATGGTTTTAAATAAAATCAGTGAATGTTTTTACAGTATTTGGCTGCGCTTTGCTACTTACTGATTGCAATGTTGCCTGTGTTGGGCATCAAAAAGTTGCATTGGATGGAGTTCTGCTTTGTTGGCATCACCGCCAGTCTTGTTCTTAGTCTAATTGGGGCAGCAAAATGCACTCAAATTGTTGGATTTTTAACACGTCTTATATATGCCAAAACCTGTATAATAAAATTTTAACACAGGTTGCTCTCCAGTTTGCTCATGTGATTTTTGCTTGGCAATATTTTCTGACTAGCGCCATATTTTTGTGAGTATTTATAATATTGTTTTCATTTATTCGCATTTTCATGGGTATATTGTTACAGAGTTATTCCGGTTGGAATCAGTTGGGCAGCTCCAAATAACACTGTCGATGAGGTGCTTTAAATGTATTATTCTATATAGACTTAATGTTATCCTGTTAAAAATTGGTTTTTGATTGTATTTCAGGGGATGTATTATTGAAAGGTTTTATGGGAGATTTAAACAATTTTGTCAAACAAAAAGAGTTCAGAATTCTAACCACGTTAATTAGCAGATTTTTAATAGCTTTTAAAAGGCTTTGATGCAAGGACACATTTTCTTTTATTTTCCGTGTCTACTCCAAATTAATTTTAGTTTTCTATAGTCCCCATGAGCTCTATTTCAGAAAAAATATTAATCTGCAATTGTATCTCCTGATGCTTTCAGTGGTCTTTGATATTCAAATGCTCAGCCGTATCTCTGATCATCGGTGCAACTGTTTTCAATTTGACCCTAAGAGTTGAGCCAAGGTCATGGACTGGGTTAAATTTCAATGATGACGAAGTACAAGCAGGGACACCTGCGGATGTTGCGAACTCAAAAAACGAACAAAAATTTGTTCAGGAGGAGGAAGAAATGAAAGAATTCCTTACTTAATTAACCTTATCTCATTTTTTGGTTGTGTTTAGTTTTTTGAATACGAGGTGTTTTACACAGTAAATTTTCCCCCCAAATAAGCTTTAAAAAAGTTATTTTTTTGGAAACAATAACATTTTTTAATTTGTTGTGTGTGTCTGTTTTTATTTTAAGCATGAAAGTTTTTTGATCGTTCGGATGATTGACCCTAAACCCAAGCACCGGTAGGTTCTAGTACATGAAACAGATACGGTATTCACATCAAAGCTGCACAAAACTCGGTAAAAAAATTTTCGAAACGAAACGAAAAAATATTTTGAGACGAAACACGAAACGAAACGAAACAGGTCAAAAAAATTCTGACGAAACGAAACTGGGAAAAGTTTTTTTGACGAAACGAAACACAAAACGAAACTGGCAAAACTCACGAAACGAAACTCGAAACAAAATAGCGTGATTTTTTGGGTACCATTTTAGAGCAATTTTGTCAAATTTCTTGGCTTTTCCGTGTTTTATTTTCATTTTCTGCATTAGATTTAAAATTGTATACTCTATTAAATGAATTAATCCAAAAATGCAAAAAAGGAACAAAAAAGAGAAAATTAAAATCCGTATCAAAGAGTCGAACCCACAGTGTAAACTAGCACTAACCATAAGGCCATACTGAGATAAATAATTACGTGAAACAAAATGTTAATATTGACAGAAAAAACTCTTTTTGGCCTAATTATTGCACCAAAAACAAAACGAAACTGACCAATTTTTTTTGACGAATGAAACCGGATTAATTTTACTAAACGAAACCCCAAAAAAGCGCGAAATTCTCGAAACGAAACGTTTCGTGCAGCTCTGAATCACATACAAAAATGTTATGATTTAATCGTATAATTAATAAATAGTAAAAGGAAACCATAAATCTATTTAATAGAATGACTTTTATTTAAAATCTTTGTCTAGAATAGATAGGCTGAGTCGATCACACCGCTGCTTGTTCCGACACCAGTTTCATTGGAAGTGGCCAGCTTTGAGCGCATCTGCATAAACAAACAAATAGAAATTCAAAACCATTTTTATATATTACAGGGCCACTATAACTTTTCAGAGGGGGACGGGCGGGATGGGAGTAAAAGTAAAAATAAATAAAGCCCACCCCCCTTGAAGGGAATAAAAATGGTACTTATGCGTTCTAGAATTTATGCCGCCAAAATAGTTATTCTAGGGTGTAACATAAGTTCTGTCATAGCGACCAAAAAATTCATTAAAAATTCCTATCTAATGAACCAATCAAACAATATAGCCAAACTTTGCGTGATTATTCCTCACTGTTTTCTCTATCTATCCTTATTTAATTAGTCCAAAAAATTAAAAATCTCTTAAGTTATATCCTAATGTATGATACATGTCCTGTTGAAAATAGTCACTTTTCAAGGAAGCCTTACTTAAATATCTTTAACTCAATTATTGAATTCAAGTTTTTTTAATTGAACTCAATCAATTTATTCAAAAATCTTTTTTAGAGGGCAAATTTTCCGAAGGTCCTAGAGAATAGAGTGGGGAATAATCAAGCAAAGTATGGCTAATATTGCTTTATTGGTTCATTAGTTATGATTTTTCAAATAAAATTAAAAATTATTTCCTCTAATAAAGCAGCCATTATGAGGGAGGGGACTCGAAAAACAAAACCCCGGAGGGCCTAATGTCGCATATGTGGTTAAATTATGTTCAATCCAATATTAAATATTCAAAGAACAAACCATGTAACCGGCACTAAGATTTTGCTGTACTTTGCCATCGTTGGCGTTGCCGAGCAAATATCCGTAGATGCTCAGCTCGCTCACCACATCGGCGAACTGTACATTTTCATAAGCATGGACCAAAATATTCTGTGAAAAAAGGAAATTAGGTACTTTTTTTTTGTAAATTATTTCCTCCTTTATGGTGTAGAATTTTTTTATTTGAGGGAGTGCAATCCTCTCTTGTGAAATTTGTTTTTTTTAAAAAAGTAAAGTTTAAAATAAAAATCTGTTCCTCTCACTGCCCACCTTAACAACCATTGGCTTTAGCCGTTGCATAAGAATGTGAGCACTACGCTCATCGGACGAGAAAGTCTGCAGCTTTTGCGCAATTTCATCACCCCAAAAATTGTTTCCACCGCCCTCTTGGCTTGGCTTCATCACATAATTGTCCGGGTGTTCAATGGCATCCTGGAAAAAATTACCAAACATATATTTTATAATTTGGTAGCTTTGGTCATTTCTTCTACGGATTTTTTTATACCAGGGATGGATGGGTCAGGAATTTCCGGATCCCGGACTTAATTGGAAATTCCATACAATAAATTCCAGGAAATGCGGTAATCATTCCATTGAAAAATTCACATATTAATCCCGGAAATCTTTTGGAATCTCGACCCATCTCTGCGGGTTTGTACCTACCTGAATGATGGCTTGCGTTTCCTCATTAATCTTGTCCATGCCCCACATGCCGGCAAATGTGGAACGAAGCTCGGCAACAATTTCGGCATTTTCGGCTTTTGGAAAAAAGCGTTCGAGCATACCAGGCATTGCCAGAACCTTAAAAAACATCATAGACATTATAAAATTGTTTTTTAAATATAAGCTTCTTAGAGCTTGGTTTTAATTTCAGAGCATAAATATCAGAAATATTAAGGACACTTATTCGTTGAGGCCTTATAATAGCGGGGTCTTATAATAGAGAGTGGGGTTCTAATAAAGGAAAATTTGTGTCACCTGTTGAATTTTCTTGGAGCATGCTAATTCTTGTCCGACTGAAGGAGTTTTCTGTAATTTATCGTTATATTTACTTTTGTACATAATACGTAGAGATTATCGAGATTTTAGCCTGGTTATACTCTGCTTTTTCTTTTTACTAATTGGTTGACCTTCGGACAAATTTTTTAAATTTTTATTTACAATTGCTCTGGAGCGTTCAATTATTCGTCGGGCGGCAATTATTTGTGGACGCGGATTTGTTGAAAATAAATTTTTGAAGTGCACTACGCCAACTGTATAAGTGTTGTCCAAACGCAATGTAAAATCGTCAGTCAAGGATAATCTTTAAGTAAAAATGACGCTTACTTTTGTTTTTTAATTAAATTTTTTGCAATTTTGTAGAATTAGGATCACGACTCAAAAATTATGGATCCTAATTCTGCAACATTTCCTAATTTTCCCACTTTTCTGCGCATTCGATTAGACCCAAATAAACAATTTTGATATGATTTCCTGACATTCGTTCAATTAACAAATCAATTTGCATAAATTCATGCCAACGGCTCATTTTGTTGGACACCATTAGAATGATTGCTTTTGGATCATCGTAACTTTTCCTGTAAGCAGTTTTTATAAATTATTTTCGTAACCTTTATTTTAATTAAAAAAAACTCCGTCTTTAAAAGGAATTTATCCGGCTTTAATGATTTCGCTCCAATTTTAATGGAAATCGTTTTTTTTTTGGGGGCAAAAAACACTAATATTTGTTTGATTCCATATCATTGAACTCTATTTCAAAAAGTGTAAATGTCTCATTTTTACCATGCTTCAAATAAGCCAGAGGCCATGTGTTCTTCAGACATATTTTTTGGCAAGAATTCTTCTGAATTTTTACGACCCGCAATTGCCATTATTTGTCGGTGTAGCTCCGTCATTCGAACACCAAACGAAGCCCCTCCATAATTTCCCGAATTAACTTCAATCTGCCAAAAAAATGTATTATAAGATTTTAACATTTATAGGAAAATTGAAAAAGTCCTCCTGCTGTAGTAGAGCTCCGTGCCCACTCCCCTCTAACAAAGCCCCCTAGCCTATAATAAAGCTGCCCCCCCCCCTCTCGAGGGGAAAACAAACCTGTTTGAGCTCAAATTTGTCTTCAGCATTTTGCTTTTCGTCTTCAAGCTGGTGAAACATGTAATCCTAGGTAGTTGAATATAAGTAAAAATGATTAGTTTTTTCTTGACCAACCGCTCGTGCCAACAACAAAACGGTGGGCTGATGAACACCTTCCGCTTGCACTTCCTCTAAAATTGTCAACCAAGCGCGGACAAGTGCATTAGACTGAGTGATGGGCTTGAGCATTTCAATCAGAAATGCGTGGTCTTGGGAAACACGAAAGTACAACTCGTGGACTGCCTGGAAGAAACGGCAAGCAATTTTTTGTTTTTTTTGCATAACCATGACCCCTCTAAACAAAAGTTCGGTCCCACATCTTGTTCCAAAATCCCCTTCCGGTAAATTTCAAAATTTGATTGTCAGTCAATTTTTTTAAAACATGTGTCCGGAACCGGGTTTTCGAGTTTTGGCGATTGCCATCCTTTCCCCCGTGCACATAAAGACTAAAAATGGGCCATACTTTTAAAGGAAGTCAAAAAAAACTCGAAGGGGGGGGGGAGGCTTTATTTTCGAAGCAAGCTCTAGTTACAAATTAGATACGGTATTTTTAAAAATAAAACAAAAATGTACTTCTTGTAATTTTACTGCTTGCACAAAAAGTTTGCGTGGCACTGGAGAAGGAAAAAGTGCAAAAGGCAAGAATTTTGCAGCATCTTTTCTAAAAATCTCAAACATTTTCTTGATAATAGCAAGATTAAATTTTAACTGTTTAAATACCAAGTTAAAAACTAAGCTTATTTATTTAAAAATGCTTGATGAAAAGTTTAAACAATACTTTTCAAACGAGAGCTTATTGTCGTAAGAAAGAACAGTGTGTATTTTGAGGCCATTTGTGTGTGCACAGTATTTTGCATACTCAATAAAAACTTCCAAATCCTCATTGCTTGGAACTGCAACAGCCCCTAAAAATGTATAAATTAAAGTGTTACTAATTTGTAGATGTGTTTTGACGTGGCCATTTTTCTGTTGTGCCGTTTGGCGTGGGCGGCGATATCGAAATTCCATAAGGGTGGCGCCGAAAGTGGCAAAAAACTTTGAAAAAGATGGCAAAGAGTGGCACTTAATTATTAATTATCGTTCTGAATCGTTTTTTTTTAATCCGCCACCATGGTAGTTTCTAAAATCCGCCACTCTTCGCGAGTTCTAGCAAGTTTTTGGGCTATAACTTTTTTATTACCCGACCAATTTTTACAAGCTTGATATCATTCGAAAACTTTATATCTTTAGAACAAATGCTTCAGCAGAAGCTAAGCGAATATTAATATCTGAAATTTGGAAAAATAGTGGGAAAAAAGTAGCAAGATTTTAAGGGTGGCAACATTTGAAGGCAAAAAATGGCTCCCGGAGTTTTGGACACCAAAAATTGGACACCAGAAATTTGGACACCGAAAATTGGACACTGGAAAATTTGGACACCAATAGAAAATTGAACTCTAGAATTGGACTCTAGAAAAGTGGACACTTAAAGAGGTTATCCGATCTTTTTTGGTCAGAAATGTTGAGGATTGAATGATAATATCAGCGTGAAAAGTTGAGAAGTATTTTTAAATAGACTGGATAAAAAAGAAAAAAGCTCCCAAAATTGCGGCAAATAGCGGGAAGTTTCTTTTTAAGTGCTATTTACATGGATTTGCACCAAGGATAAAACCGGATGCCGAAAACGTAATCCGAAATTCGATTTTTTTTCTTATTTTTACATGTTTGCCTTTTTATAAGCAACTAGATCATCCATCATTTCTTCAGTAAATCTTCCCAATTGCTAAAGTTTATCATTTTTGTTAAATTTATTTTTATTCGTTTTTCTAAACAATATTTTAGTGTCCAATTTTCCAGTGTCCAACTTACCTTCGGTGTCCAAATTTCCAATGGTGTCCATTTTTCCGGTGTAAAAATTTCGGACACCGGAAAGGGCTAATGGCTTGATTTTTAGGGAGGTAATCGTACAGAAATGCATACAATTTCTTAAATATATGGCAAAATTTGTAAATAGTGGTAAAAAAGTGTTACTTAATTCTGAGCGTAAAAATCGTTCAAAAATGCGTACAAATTGGCAAAATTTGAAAATTATTTAAAATTATTTCTCCAAAAATTTGTGAAAATCTTTTTTTATTTAACCAACTGAAACCACAGTCTATGTAGCAGGGCTGGGCCAAACCCAAAAATAAAATACGAAATGCGAATTGAGAACTGAAAATAAAAAACAAATTTCGAACTATACGAACTGAAAATAAAAAACGAATTATGAATTGCGAACTATACGAACTCAAAAACACGAACTTTACGAACTATGCGAAATGCAAACTCAGCCCAACCCTGCTATGTAGCTATTAGAGATCGGACAGGATCAGGATCCTGTCAGGATTTTGTCAGGATCCTGATCCTGATCCTGATTTTTTTTCGAAAAAAAATCAGGATCAGGATCCTGATTAAATCAGGATTTGAATCCTGAATCCTGAAAAATCCTGATCCTGATTATTTCCGAAATCCTGATCCTGATCCTGATCCTGATTTTTTTCAAATTCCGTTAGAGAAAATTTTTATCGACACGAAAATAAAATATTATTGGCAAAATGGATATATTTTAAATAAATATTTCAATTTGTTTTGGAATTCCATGATGTTGTATAGCCTACGTTTATTACCGTAAAATTTCTCAAAACTTTCTTTAAAATTTTTCTGGCGGTACTTATCGGTTCCGCCTCACGCCGCCAAAATATTTACATAAGTAAAAATAAAACACAAAAATCGAAGAAAATGGACCAAATTCTCTTAACAGATTCACTTAATTTTTCAAAATTTCCCTGGCGGCGCCTATCGGCACCGCCAGATCCCACCCAAAAATTTTGTTTTTCTTTTTAAGCCCTAAAATTGCTCAACAAATTAATTTTAGACCCCAAAATCTTAATTCTGACCTCTTTTCAAAAATTTTCGGTGCGATCCCTGGGTTATTGATAGATTTTTTCACTTATTCGCTTTAAAGGTAAAAGGAAATATTTTTGTAAATAGAACTAATCACTGTTTGTCATTTTAGATATTTTATTTTAGTAATTCAGCGCTTTTGAAAATTTTTGGGAAAATCCTGAATCCTGACCAGGATCCTGACCAAAAAATGGCAATCAGGATCAGGATCCTGAAAAAATCAGGATTTGAATCCTGAATCCTGAAAAATCCTGATCCTGATTTTTTCCGAAATCCTGATCCTGATCCTGATCCTGATTTTTTCAAAATTCCGATCTCTAGTAGCTATACTCCCTTGGGAAATACAGTGCGCTAATGTCGCCCAACCTTGTATTGTGTCAATTTCATGATTAGGAGTAGCAGTTGAGAAAAAAGCAAGAAATACACAAATGAAATAGCAAAACATAACTGCAATTATATTATTTTTTGATGGGTGAAATATTTTTAAAAAATTATAATTTATATGTGTTGTTAAGATAACTGTTTTTATTTTTAATGCAGCGCTTATGCTTATATAAAAATTCCACCGGAACTGACTATCGTTATGGTAAATGTTATAGCATACATTTCCTATATACATCGATTAGTATATCCGATCTGTATTGCATAAAAATTAGAAACGGAAATTTGGTATTTATTTATTTTGGTGATGAAGCAGAAAAAAATAAATGCTAAATATTTATAGGGGCTTTATACCAGAAATTTCCTGTACCCGGGACTAATATTCAGCAACCAAAGTTAAATGGTGGAGATAAACGAATCACGGATTTTCGACAAACACAGATTTTTTTTTCTCATTTTTGTGTTCGATGGCTCTTTGCATTTAGAAGCAAGATGGAAGCAGACTCAGAGTTAACAAAAAAGTTAACAATTTTAATGAATAATATTTTTTATCATCTTTTTTGAGTTTTTTAATCCTTAGCTTCTGCTTACTCGTAGCTCATAAAAACATAGATTTTTCGAATGAAATCAACACTCATTTATTTGAATTTTATTAAATACTTCACAAATATTTAACGAAATTTTTTTAGCCTTCTTTTCCCTTAAAATGTCTCTATTTTTTCAAAAATCTTAGTGTCGACTAGCGGCACCGCCAAACCCCCGCCAAAAAAAATATATGCAGTGAAAATCAGGAGCGAAAACCGAATAAATTGGAACAAATTCTCTTAACAAACTCAGTTATTTGCTAAAAAATTTTCGGCGCCTTCGGCACCGCCTGCCCCCCGCAGCCATAAAATTTGGTCTTTAGTTTTTAAGCCCCCGAAAATCCCTCTCTATGGGGAGGCTCAATTATAAGGGGGGTTCAAATGAAAGGGAGCTCTATTCAGGACATACGGAACGGGCAAGATACAATGATTTACGCCAATTTTGGTTCCGTTTTGGTTCCGGAACCGGTGGAAAAAGTTGGTTCCGGGTTTTCATTTCCGCCTAATTCCGGTTCCGAATTTTGTGAAAAGCTCCGGAATCGGCCAACCCTTCGTATAGGTTTTAGTCTTATTTTGGGGCTCGGGTCATTTCGGCCCCGCCGTTTCGGCCACGGCGTTTCGGCCCCGCCGTTTCGGCCCCGGGGACGTCTCGGCTCCGCCGTTTCGGCCCCGGGGACGTCTCGGCCCCGCCGTTTCGGCCCCAAACTTTTTCATGGCCGAACATTAAAGGAAAAAAAAGATTTTTTTTCATTTTTAAACAAAGCATGGTATTTTCCTGTTATGAGACCACACGGTACTTATCCGTTTGCAACCGGTAACTTTTAAATAAGAGGCGTTTTTAGGGTAATTTAGATTACTAATATGACTTTTATTTTTCCCATTTCGAATCCCGGACCCGAATTCAAACAATCATCGGTCAAAAACTAAACTGATTCAAAATCATGTACACGCAAAAAGGAGCATGCGAAGACGAAGCAAGTAGTGGGGCGCCCGAGTGAGCGAAGGGTTGCGAGCGCCTGGTTAATGTCGGGCCGTTAGGCCCGACATCAGGCGCGAGCAACCCGGAGCGAGCGAGCGGCGCCCCACCTACTGGCCGCCGTAGTCGAGTGTGCGCTGGTTTTTAGCGCAGTTAGCCAGCACCAATGATCAGTTTCTACCAAATAAAAATGCTTAGCATTGATATTTTAAATTAATTCCCCCCTTTTGTGAATGGGAGCCTAAGTAAATTCAAATTTTTTTTTTTCTAAATCATGATTTTTTTCGGGGCCGAAACGTCCCCAAGGCCGAAACGTCCCCGGGGCCGACGGGGCCGAAATGAAACTCTTATTTTGGCATTCTAACTGAATTTTTTTTTAATAAAATTTTTTGACAATTTACAGTGATGAAATGTAATCCCTGCTGTTTGTGCAAAAGCAAAGAAAAATAAATTTATATTCACCATTGAAAATTATTCACTATTAAGTCAGAGCCTTACAAAGATAGTAAAAAAAATACATACATAAAGCCATACATGTAGCCAACAATGGGAGAATAATGTCGTTCCCGAATTTGGGGTTATAGTATTCTATTCCATACAATTTTCATAATGATCTTGATGAGATTTATATTCATAATTAAATTCCGGTTATAAGCAGCCCACGTTTATAAGTAATATTTTCAGGACCAAAAAAATCCGGGGGAAATATTTCCGTGGTATGTAGTATAATAGTGTCAAGATTTAAAGCAATGTTTGTTCAGCCATAATCTCCTGGTATCCAATCGGCGGTTTTATTGGGCCAAATTTGGTGCCACTGAAGCGCACATCCAAAATTGCGTTGTCATCGACGAACAGGCACGGGTAGAACACTTGAGCACCCGCCGACACCTCTCCATTTGATGCTGACGATGATAGCTTGATTGTGCCATTCCAGATTGGAACATCGCCCTTGTAGAAGCGCAACTCGAGATGGTCAAATGCCACGCCATGAAATGGATAGAAGTATTTTAGAGTATTTTAATTTTGTTGTGTGAAAGAAAGCAGGACTTTTTCTTTGTCATAGAGGTTTTGTTTTTACATGTGACAAGCTTATGACGGACCAAAAGCCCAAGAAATCGTCGAACTCTTTTTTAGACTTCGTCATTCGGTCAACTTTACTATTTCACATTCGGCCCGAAGGTCGGGGAGGGGCGACTCGGGAGTGGGACGAACATCGACATAAAATTTAAATTATACAATTGTTTCGCCCTCTCCGATAGGCTCCTCAACGCGGCCAACAATTTCGTTGTCCATCAGAATTGTGCCATCATTCCTCAATACCCAAACATTGTCCAATACTGATGCGTCAGATGAAAGGTTCGTTTTTCGAGTGCCCAATCCAATGGCCCAAACACCTATGAATGAAAAAATAATATAACAAATTTATTTTTTTATTCCTTCTGCTGACCTGTTTGATGAATGTATACCTGGAAATATGACTTGTTCTGAAGAAGTGGCACATTTCCTTAATTGAGAGCATAAGTTTCGTATGTGGTCTTCAATAAAAATTTGATAGGGGTAGCATAGGTAATTCCTATGCACATTAAAGACGGTGTGTGGCCCACGTCCTAATTTTCTTTGAAATTTTCATTTTGAGTCAAAAATGCACTAAATTATATGGAGTTGCAGGCGGTGCCGACAAGCGCAGCCGGAAAAATTTTGAGTTTAATGGTCCACAAATCCTCAATAAATTCCAATTTAAAATTAATAGGGAGCTATTGTCTGCCCAAAAATTTCCCGGTCCTGAGATGGTCCCGGTTTGTTCTGTTTTTCCATTAAAGGTGAAAATAGTTTTTTTTTCCTTTCAGGCGGAGGGGGGGAGTTACCGCCTTATTTTTTCGGTATTCTTTGATAGTACCAGACTGCTTAGACTGAGAAAATTTCAAGTACCTAATACTCCACCAGTGCCGCAAACTCGCGTCTCCTCCTTCAGCAACACAACATCATTGCCTGCAAAATCAGTAAATTAAAGAAATACTGACTTTATTCAATATTTAGCGAACAGTCTGAAGAATTTGGCTAAATGGTAAAATTTTTCCCAATTCCCCCCCCCCCGAAAAATTTTTCTTGATACGGGCTTGCAACCTACCCATATGATTGCGGTCAAGTCGCGAAATGCGCATTTCTTCTCTCAGCTGGGCATAGCTTTGCGTGGCCGTCAGACTTGGTCCCTGGATGCAGTCGAGACAGGCCCGGAACAACATCTTGCGAATTTGGGTTGTAATTTTCAAAATTTATGTATAAAAATAGCACCGATTTGGTGGAAACGAAACCTCAAATAAAAAATATTATGTCCAAAAATCTAATAATTTATGCACAGGTTATAAATGAGTGGTCAAATTACGCAGATCAACATAGAAATAGAAAAAAGTAAGAATAGAGCAATAAAAGTGAGAGGTTTATTTGAGAAAATATATTGCAATAGGTCAGGAATCTTCAAAAAACAAAGCTTTCAAATGATACCAATTTTGTATGAATTGGCTGACTAACAAAGAGGTTAGGGTCTATGGATGTTGTCTGTAAAATCGAGTGCTCATAAAAAGTGCTTGAATTCATAAACTCTGATTGGACTCATAAAAATTAATTGGACTAAGAAGAATGTGCATTAGAAGCCAAATTTTTGCATTAACTTCTTAGCATACTAAACCAACAAAAACAATAAATCTACTTAAAAATATATAACGGTTCACCTCCTTCTGCATCAAACTAAAATTGCCCAAGCAAAAGTTCTGTGCCCTTATCGTCTATGTCCTGGTAAAAGAATGCTTATTTAAAAAAAGTTGCAGACTGCGTAACAAAAAAACATGACACTAACCATTACACAAAGAAAAACCACCCAATAGGGGCCCTCCCATTTGTAAGTTTTGAAAAATAAAATCAGCTTCTAATAAAAAGATATGAAATGTAACACATCATACAGCAGAAAAGCAGATTGTCAAAAATACTTGGCCTCCTCTGAAAGCCCAGCATTCGCCAGCCGAAGCTCCATAGCCCTTGCACTAAAGGCAAGAAATTAAGAAAAAAAAACGCAAGATTAACGTTGGAACAAGGTGAGGGCCCGCATTTACTTATTTGTTGAAAAAGAGTACCAAAATTAGTAACGTATTAGGACCTTTTTCTAAAACCTGCCGAGGACTTCATCATTTCCTCTTGAAAGTCTGGTGATGATGAGCAGATGAGCCGACGCGCATAAACGGATAGACATTTTTCAATGAATTGGTGTTAAATCCTTTGAAGGGAGTAAGATGCAAAAAATTGAACGAAATACAATTTTGCATATTAAAAAGCTCTTACATCTGTTTCTGCAGTAATGAGTGCGCGTTTGTTCTCGTTTTTGTTGCAGATTATTTGAAAAGAACAGCAGTTTTATAAGGGAGACTGAATTTTTTGAGTTTAAGGGGGACTGAGTTTTTTGAGTCCCACCTTTTTTCATTAAATGAGTACATTTATGCAAATGTATATTTTTCCTGGATCCAACGTAGTCTAAGTAGTATAAAAAACATTTTTGGTATTTGCGTACAAAAGTCGGGACTTTTATTTGCATATTTCGGCTTTTTATGCATATTCATGCATATTTTGCCATTTATTGTAAATTCGGAATATTTCATGCATATTTTGAACTTTTTGGTGAATATTATTAAAAAAAAATGTTATAAAACCGCAAAATGCACCCCCTAAGAATTGGTTCTTTAATTTTAAATAATAGACTTCAAGAAACCCGGCTCTTTCTACGCCAGAAATGCAGGGAATCGGGGATTTCATTTCACGAATTTCGGATCGCGTGCGTTAACAAATTTTTGGCAAATTTTCAAATTTTAAACAAAATATTTTAAGCAACTTTCAGGGTGTTTTCATGATCGCTGGTCTCGAATCCAACATCGTTTCACCCAATTCCGAATCGGATTCGAATTCGAGCCATTTATTCAAAACACACGCAATACCTTATTTGTTAGGCGACGGCCGGGTCAAAAAGGCGGCAAATGTGTCCCCAAGGCGGTATTATCGGCACCCTGGTTTTAATTATTAGCAACCCTAATCCCCGAGAAACGTGTTTTTATATCAATTACGGAAGACAAACGCAGTTTTGCCTTTTATATCAATTTAAATCATTTTTTTCTCGAAATTGGGAGAGAAACCTCATTTGTCAGTTTAGAAAACCTAAATAATTTGGAAAATTTCAACTTTAGTACCCTATCTTACTGGTGCCCAAACTTTTTGGTGCCCAAACTTCCCGGTGCTCAAACATTGCGCCATTGACAACAGAGTATTAAATTAGGGTTTAATAAAGCAATTTTCCACCTGTTGATTAACAGATTTATTTAAAAGGCATTCAATTAATTTGTTATTCGTTACTCTTCGATTCTGTTGACATGGATCACTTCTTGCGGGCCAAATCCAAGCTCGTGCAATGTTCTGAAGCGATTCTAAAACTGACTATTAGGACTAACAAAGGAGAGGCCTAAGGAAAGGACGAGATCGGATCCTGTAAAGGATTTTGTCCGGAAAACCCTTTGGGCCCAAATAGGATTTACAAGATTTCTGCAGATTTTATCTTTAAATTTTTTTACAATCCTGTTACAAGATCAGTTCTGAAAAATCCACTCTCTATTTAGGATTATCTAAAAATGCAATAGATCTCGACATAAAATAGAAGTTAAATTATAAAAATTAATACCAAGTGCCAAAAATTAAAGTTAAAAATTTTTTTGTTTCCGTAAATTTTTCTCAAAATCTTTATAATATTTCTCAATTTCAGTAATTTTTTTGAGCAGATTTTGCTTTCAACAAAATATTATACATTTCGAAACATCTCAAATCTAAAATTTATCTCACTTGGTTGGAAAGCACAAACTCTCGTCGCGGATAATCTAACACCAATTGGTAATTGTTAGTTGATGAATGTCCTTTAGATAGAAGCAGAGAGAATAGTGCCTGTTTTTTGAGAAATATGATAATGAAATAAAAAAACAAAAAAATAAAATTAAAAAACGTTTATTAAATTGAAAACTACGCCAAGGCCTTTCTTTATTCAGTTCACATTCATTCCTTTTTTTTTTTTTGCAATTCTGTGTGTTGTATTTTTTGTTTTTTCTTAATTCAATTTTCTGATGTGTTTTTACTTACACTCAACGGTGCCGCCTTCCATAATTGGATGCGCTCAGTTTGTCCATTTGGCAACCGAAGTGACAATTGAACAGTGTCCGAAAATGGCTTTACTAAATTCGTGTTATTGACCGTCCATTTTGTCCATTCATCAGCACTAAGATCAGCAGGTGTCCAACAACTATCAACAGCAGTTGCTAAAAATCAATTTTGTGGGTGCAATTAACTAGTGTTCGGCACGGTATCGGTATACCGCGGTATATACCGAAATACCGGTCCGGTATTTTTCGGTATATACCGTTCGGTATACCGACCGAAACTTTTTTGCAAATTTCGGTATTTTTCGGTTTCGGTATTTTTCGGTATATACCGTTCGGTATACCGACCGAAGCTTTTTTGCAAATTTCGGTATTTTTCGGTTTCGGTATTTTTCGGTATTTACCGTTCGGTATACCGACCGAACTAGCCAGAAATACCGCGGTATATACCGATTTTCGGTATTTAATATGCACTGGTAAGAATGGGGGATTTGAGAGCAAAAATTGAGAGGGAAGTGGGGTAAAAGGGAAATTTAAATAAAAATTCTGCCCGATTAAAGTAAATGTCATTTGTCGAGTGGTTGTGTTGTATGTTTCAATGATATGGTTGGTGTGGGTTCGAATCCCGCGTTTTGAAAATTATTTTCATGACTTTATCTTCTATTTTTATGCAGGGAAAAAATGTTTAAAATCTTATCGACTTTTTAAAATTATTTTTAGGATGAAAATAACTATAGAAAATTTAATTATTACAATTTTAATTATTGAGTATCTATCTACCATTTCATAACAAATTTTTATAAGAAAACCCAGCTAAATTCTCAAAATTTCCCATCGGCGCCCATCGGCACCGATGGGCCCCCTCCCCGTTCTCCAATGTGCTTAGGATTTACCTATGCAACCCCTTTTTATTAAATTGATTTAAAACAAAAACGATTTTTATTAAAAATGAGCTTTTTTAACTAAATCAGATCAAATTTTTAAAAAAAATTTTCGCTTCTCATTAGTCCCGGTTTAGACTTAGACCCGGTGCCGTTAAAAAGTTATATGTCTTGTCAAAAACTATTTTGAATAATTTATTATAAATATTTATAGTGTCTTAATCGCTTAGCTTCTGCTTAATATGGGTGATAAGCATAAATACAACCAAACAGGTGTGATTAGCCAAAAAAAACATTAATCAAACATACAGATGTTTTTTGGAAAAAATACCGAATACCGGTCGGTATACCGATGTTTTTTCATCGGTATTTTTCGGTTTCGGTATTTTTCGGTATATACCGTTCGGTATACCGACCGAAGCTTTTTTGCAAATTTCGGTATTTTTCGGTTTCGGTATTTTTCGGTATATACCGTTCGGTATACCGACCGAAGCTTTTTTGCAAATTTCGGTATTTTTCGGTTTCCGTATTTTTCGGTATATACCGTTCGGTATACCGAAAATCCCATTTGCCGAACACTACAATTAACCACCTCTAAATCAACCCCACCCCTGCCCTCCCCCCCTCTCTATTTGACCCCTCTACCCCGCTTTCCACTTGAATAGGTATCCCTCCCTCTATAGAAGCCACCCCTCCATTGGACCTTCTCACCGTCGAATGGTTTTGAAAAAAGAATTCACATTATTCTCAAAATAAATCTAACCATCATAAGCATGTTCTTACTCTCTGTGCTTTGGATCTGCTTCTTTGCTTGTATTTGCTGAAAATATATTTAAATGCAATCAAAATGACGATTTTATTTTGACTATGAATTTTTAAGCAAAAATTATATTCTTCCCATACCCCAGCGATTGCTTTGCCAACAAATTGACAATATCGACTCTCGAATGATGGATTATCCGCAAGAAATGTGGTAAGACTATCCAAAAAAGCTGCCTCATCCAGTGAGGCTCCACTCAGGCGTTGCACTTCCTCTCCAGTGCGCGGGTCCACAATAAAAATTAGTGGATAGGTTAATGATGAATCGCCATCGACAAAATAATAAGCCCGAACACGGGAACCATCAGATGAGTCATGGTAAACCTTAATTAATTCATTCATTCATTTTTCATTAATAATAATAATTTTAAAATTCTAAAAAATTAGAACGGGCACCAGTATTGAAAGCATGAGACCGGAATCCCGTTATTTAAAGCAGGGCCTGTAAATTCCCGTAAGGGTCCCCTCTTGTCGGTTTCTATTTTTCGTATAAACTTTCGACTCCGACAGCTGCTGCTGGATAAGAAAACTCACCATTTGATTGAAAATTAAAAACTTCTTTTTACATAATCACGAATAAATCGAAAAAAAGAAAAATTGGTAAATATTGGTACGGGACTTAACATAAATATATATTTAATTGCTATTTTTATCCATCACAAAATTAATGCGATTTTAGCTCATATGTTTACACAATGGATTGCACACCATTCCCAATTTTGTTTTCCTATTTTTGGTTTTAAATTGGTTTATGAAATTCGGAAAAATTGCTAATATAAAAGAGGTTCTGTGTCAACTCTTAAATAATGCAAGAGTTTTCAATTCCATCGCACTTCTATGTGAGATTAATCAAAAGAATCCAATTAAAATTAATTGCAGCATTTTTTTCCCATTTTTGGTGTCATTTTCCGTTGAATTTTAAAATTCGGAACAGTTTAGTACCATGCTTGAATCCATTATCTTTGGCAGAATGATTTTATCTAAAAACCAACAATAAAATTTTCGAATAGAGGATCCAAATATCTAATGTTCAAATTAATCTTTCTGATATTCCTTTTGATTACGCTTACTTGGACACATACCAAAATTGCAAAGTGAGGAATCGTAAAGTAAGAAATCAACAAATTGGTAAAGCCTGGGTGGGACGGATTGGATGTAGGTCGTGGGTTCAAATCCCATCCTGGCTTTACTATTTTGCCGATTTCTTACTGTAATAAAAATTAAATTAATATGTAATTTTGTCAGTTATATTTTTTTAACTCGAACTTGGGGATCTGTTAGACTCTGTATCGACTAGACCATATCTGTTTTTATTGAATTACTTTTTTATTGTTGATCAATTCTAATTTAAAAACATTTAATTCAAACTAATTTTTACTTTTAGCTTGATAATTGATAGGGCTTTCGAAAAAAACAAGCTAATAAAGCTACTTTCAAAAAAAGCCCCTCTTTGGCGGGTTTGAAAAATATTCTCCCGGCGCAGGAAAGAGGAATTGCTGTACATATTAATTTTTTCAGTGTCCCAAAAACGAGAAGCCTGGCCAAAAAAGCTGCAATGGATGTGAGCCGAGTTGTGGCAAACCAAAGCCTGTGATTTGCACAAAAATTTTTTGCCAATGTTCATGCGACTGTGTTGAAGGATTGCTACGCGACCCAAAGACGAAAAAATGCGTTCGGAAGTGTCACAAATATTGAAAGAAAATGGAGGAAGGAAACTGATGCATATTAGTGAATGAATTTGCCGAATTTATGGGGAAAAATTCATTAAATTTTGTTAATTTATTTACTGAATCTTTTTTTCTGGTTGCGCACCATTTCCGCAGTAATAAATAGCACAGAAAAATTTTATTTGAGTTTGAAGCTTCGATAACCTAGATAAATAAATAAAAATTTCTAAATTTACTTAACAAAAATGCAATAAACACACCTAGAAAAACATTTTTATATGAAAAGGGCCGTCTAAAACGGAAATTTAAATTCATATAATGATAGAAAGAATTAATCTTACCAGCAAGCAAATCTTGAGTTAAGACCCAATAGGTGGTTGGGCTTTGGAGGTACTTTTTGCTTTTTTGTGCAATTGTACTTTGGCTTACGAACTTCAGACCTAACCAATTCAAAATGAAAAACCCACGATCATTTTGGACCAAATAACAAATTAATTACCACATTGATGCGCAATGTGTAAGAATTAATAGCCATTACTTTATGCTACTATGAGCAATTTCACATGATTGGAACAAAAAACGAAGTAATTAGGCAATAAACAATTTGTCATTATTGTTTTTGTTCAGAGCAGGTAGACGCCTAGTATGTTTTTTCAGAAAAGCATTTTGGGGGAGGGGGGAGGGAGTTCTTGAATTTCCTTACAAAAGCACGTCGTGCGATTGTACACCTAATTATTACATACATAACTAACCATTTATTTGCTGATTAATTTTTAAACCTTCTGTTAACTGCCGATGAACTGTTTAATTGTTGCGATTTATATTAACGTTAATTTAGAATATTTACATAATGTTCAAATTACTTTGCCTATTATGCCTTTTGATTGCGTTAATTGCGCCAATTACATTAGCAGACTACAAAAAATGTGAAGTGAGGACTAAATTATGCAATCAGCTTACTTTATAAACTTAAAAGTGGCCAATAGTGATTTAAAATTTTATGAAATGGACTCTAATATAAGAATTATTAAAATATTTTTTCTCAGTGTCCCAAAAACGAGAAGCCTGGTCAAAAGACCTGCAATGGATGTGAACCGAGTTGTGACAAGCCAAAGCCTGAGATTTGCACAAAAATTTTTTGCGAATGTTCATGCGACTGTGTTGAAGGATTGCTACGCGACCCAAAGACGAAAAAATGCGTTTCATATTGTCCAAAATATTGAAAAAAAACTAATGCATACATAATGAATGATTGATCAATGCCAAATTGTTGGAAAAATTATAAATAATTATCTATCTAAATAATATGCAGAATAAAAAAAGTCAAGAATTTTTATAAATAAAACATAGCTAACCTGCCAAAGGATGAAATTGGCCTTAATTGTAGCTTGCACAGTTTCAGCCGACCAAACGTCGCGGTTCAATTTGGCAGATGCAAATTCGAGTGAGTTTTGTACATTAACCAACAACCACATCTTTTGCTTCTTCGCCAATGACAGTGCCTTTTATGGAATTTACAAATTTATAAAAGATTTGCAGGAGGCCGCTTTTTGTCTGTATGATCCTGATCTCGGTTTCGACATTTAAATTTCGTATAAACTCCGTTTATAGTTTTAAATTTGTCCCGATAAAAGTGAGAATCGGTTTTTAATAGATAATTTGTGACAAAAACCTTTTTTAAAGTGCACCTGATCCCAATCGCCACGAAACATTAACTCAGTCGGAGGCCGACACAAATTTTTCAAAATTCGATTAATTTTCGGCTCATCTTCATTGTTTGTCGACGTGCTGCCGCCCAATGATGCTTCTGTACGCAGAGGCACTCGGCTAATGCCATCAAACACAAGCTTACAGCCCAGATGCATTCTTGTGTTCGGCTTTAACTTAAACAAATATATCTTGTATCGTGCTTGAGGCTATGTTTTTCAACCCTCTCAAAAAGGGGCCCTTATTGGAGGTTGGGGATGGGGAGACCTAATTAAAGGTGAGGCGGCTTATATTTTTAAACTCTCCTTTAAGGTGGGGGCACTATTAGGGGCTTAAAACTTTTTCATTTAATTTATTGTAATTTTCATGACCCCTGCACGATGTGGGGCACGCAACTGCTCAAATGACAATATTTGTGTGGAAGAAGAACCAGCAAATTGTTCGAATACTGTATCATTCTGTTGTTCTATTACCGTCCCTTAAATACCATATACCCATTAAAGAAATATTCAGACAAAAAAAGCATTATTGTCGGGAATCCCGGTCACAAAAAAGTCCAAGTTTCGAGTACGGTGCGGGCCAGGTCTCAAGTCCCAATCCCAGCGTCGAATTTCGGTTTCGGTCCAGTGATCTCGGGTCCGAACAACAAATGCAAAAAAAAAAAGAAAAGAATACGGTAAGTCCCATGAAAATTTTGCTCAAGAAGAATGCCTTGAGTAGGTGGAATTGTTGGCTGTCTAGCATTCTCCAATATTTGGTTGATTGCATTTTCCTTCAACATCTGTTCATGATCAAAACCCCTTGAAAAGTGTCAAAAAATTAAATTGACAATAGCTCTACTATTTATTAATTGAATACATACATTATATTGCTTTTTCTCTCTAATGACGACTGTTCACTCATCTTTTCATTTCGATAAGGCTTAATTTAAAAGATTTACGAAAAAAGTCGGCCAGTTTTGGACGGGCGAAATATTTTTAAGCCAAAAGTAGAAGAAATCTTAGAAATGCAGAGGAAGCCAACCCCCCTCAGACGTTCCAACCCTATTTGCTGTTCCACCTACAGCCCTAAACTTATTTGTTAGGCCAAAATGTTGAGGTCGGGGCCGCATAGTATACCCAGTAGCGCCGAATTCTCAGAATCGCGTCTCTTTTTTTAATTTCAGGATGTGAGCCCCGCTGGTCAAATAGGATTTTAATCCAGAATTAATTTAAAATTTAATATTTGAAAATGGGCCGGTATTCTGCTGGGATTTTTCTTGCATCCAGACTCATTCCTGATATGATGAATGCTAAGGTAGACTAACACTCTCGGTTGTACTGCTGCTTCCAATCCCATAATTTTGTCTTGCAATTAGCGGGAGTTGTTCGCCTTCTGCTGCAGGTGGTCGTTTTCTTTTGGCACAATCATTTTCACCGCTAGCAGCAGCAGTTGTTTGATAATGATCAATTTTTGCTGCCGCTGCTGCTGCTGGTAATCCAACGCCATTGATGACGTCATTGTGAGCAGTAATACGCGATTTGCGCATGAAGAACACATTGATGGCCTGCTCAACGTCCCACTGGCAGATGGCCAACAAGCGTTTGGCGTCCTCATCATTTTGCTGCCCGGTGAACTCTTTGAACGCATTTAGCGCACTTTCATGCTCGTCGTCTTCAGCATACATTCCGAAAGGCTATATGAACGATATGGGTTAAGGAATCAAATTTCGCCTATTTTCGAAATCCCGGACCCGAATTCGACCAAAAGTCGAAAATCTAACTTTTAAAAAGTTGTTAAAACGTATTTCCGGGGGTTTTCGGGGCCGCTGATCACGATTCCGATGTCCATTTCGACAAATCCCGAATCCCGGAACCGAATTCGAACCAAATTTAGAATTTCTAAATTTTCAAAAAATCTATTTCGTCTCAATTTACTTAAAACATAAGCAATACCTCAGAAACACGAAGCAACAACCATGAATAACCATTTTATACAATTTAGAGACTGAATTGATTTTTGAAATTTTAGAAATTTTTTTTTTAGTTAGATTTTTGGACCAAAAAAAACGGATACAAACAGCGCAAGTGCCAAATAGAGAGTAACGTTGCTGATAATAGGGGGGTTCGAAATTGCACTAATTATCTTGCTCGGGACTCTTCAAGGTGGCAGTTTTTACAAAACGACCAAGAATGCATAGTAATATGGCTGGCCAAAAAATGGGCCAATATGGATACAAATTGGACATAAATCCAGAACATGATATGGACATAAAACCCATATAAAACTTCAAAACAAACTATTGGATAAAGGAAGTTTTTTTTTTGTGAGATTCAGTCAGCCCTTGGTCCAGGAAAGAAAAATCGGATTTCAACCCTACTGATCACAAAATGCGCCCGCTGATCACCTTCGCTTCGGCTGACTGATCGGCCCAACACCAGTAACAGAAAAAGTGCTTTCGCTGCCTCTTTTTTGTGGTTGTTCCTCCTTCGTCTCTTGCTTCTTCTCTTTACGCATTTTTATCGATTTATAAAACCAAAAGTTTTTGACTTCTTAGCCAGATATCTGGGGATTTCGTGACAGCTGCGGCTGATGAATGAATTAGCTACATTCCTCTTCATTCATTTTATTTACATTGTAGCTAGCTTATGAAATATCAAAAAGCACCAATAAAAAACAATGACAATTAATTTCAATTCAAGATTGCTATAAAAGCATAAAGTACGGAAATTGTGAAGTAATTTGTCAATGGTGTCAGAAAGTTTCCCTAACAAATAAGCTGACCAATTTGATTTTTGTACAAGTTTTCGCTGCCTTCAGGAAATTTCTGTTAATCACACCTGTTTATATAAGGAGACGAAATTACATAAAATAGATTGCTATTTTTGAGTTATTAGAAGAATATTTGTTTGTTATATTTAAATAAATATTTCAGATCAATGATTTACTCGGGGTTCGACTTTTCCAATACCGGTACCGTTTTCATGAAAAAGTACCGCTAGCTCATGCAATAGGTAGGGTTAGCTCATACAGCAGACTACCGTAATTCCTAAATTAAAGCCCACCCCCCACTGATGTAGAGCCCCCCCCCCCTGAAATAAAGCCCCCCTTTTGAGGAGGGTTGTAAGTTTGAGCCCCCCTGAAGTAGAGCCCCCCTGAAATAAAGCCCCCCTCAGAATTAAAATTTTTTTAATATTATAAAAATAGAAAAATTTTAAATAAAATAATAATGAAAAGAAAGAAATATTAATTTCTTATTACTAAGTATAAATTTTGGGTTGTCTCTTAAGTCAGTAGCGTTTTTTTTAACATTTTTATTTTGCATGAAAATGAACAAACAAAAAAAAATGAAACCAAGACAGAATGATAGCAAACTTAACTGGCTTCAATATTCATTAATCGTTTTATGATTATCCGCCCCAATATTTGGTACAGATGAAAATACAGGGAACATTTCTGCACAAGCACGCACCTGCGAAAACGGCATTTTGTTCCATTTCTAACTCTTCTTCTAATCAACAAATTTAGCATTCTTGGTATTATTCGAAAGCTCTAGGTATGCTCGAATTTTACCAAAAACTAAAACAAATAGGAGTTATGCCCAGAAAAAATGATCCGAAAAATTTGTGTCTAAAAACTGGATTTTTGACACCTCAGGCGACCCATCTTGAGCCATCATACTCACTCAGTTTAACTTTTAAAAATTTCTTTTCGGGGTTTTGGTAGATGAATGTCTTTACTGCAGCTCTTAAAAATTTGAAGTTCTATAGAAAAGTCTGGGCCCGGTATGAACAAAATGCCGTTCTCGCAGGTGCATGCTTTTGCCGAAATTTTTTTCAAGAATTTTCGGCTCTGTACCAAAAACTGGGGCGGATAATCTAAAAACGATTAATGATTATTGTAGCCAGTTATGTTATCTATCATTCTGTTTGGGTTTCATTTTTTGGTTTGTTCACTTTGATGAAAAATAAAAATGTTTAAAAAAACGCTACGGACTTATGAGATAACCCAATATATCTAAAAATAAATCTAATAATTACATCTGTATGTAAATTTAAAGTGTAAAATATTATTAAAAAAAAGGATATTCATAAATATTCACCTAAATGGGTACTTAATTTAAAAAAAGTAATAAACTATTAAACAAAAATTACCAATAAAAATTAATTTAACTAATAAATAAAAAAATACAAAAAAAATTAAAACAGGTAATTATTAACTAAAAATTGTAACTATTTAAAAATTAAATTTGAATAATTACCTAATAAATAAAAATGTATATAATTTAAAGATTTAAATATGAATACGTTAAAATACAAATTTTAAAAAATTATAATTAAATTTTAGCTAATAATTAAAGCAAATAAATGATAAGTATTTAAATTAAATAAATAATAAATATATTTTTTATTTAATAACTTAAATAATTTACAAATAAAACAGTAAAATGTGAACCTATTTTTGACAAAAACCTGTGTTTTTAAAATCATTTCGAAAAAAATTTTTCAACATTAAGGTAAATTAGAGTTAAAAACTACAAAAATTTTAAGGACTTTTGACGAAAATGGACCAAAATATCTTCAATTTTTGTCATTAAAAAAGGTTGAAAGTTAGAGCCCCCCTGAAGTAGAGCCCCCCCCCCCCCCCTGAAATAAAGCTCCCCTTTTGAGGAGGGTTGAAAGTTAGAGCCCCCGGGGCTTTATTTAGGGATTACGGTACATTTACCGATTTCTATTCTGTGCTAACATCTTCATTTTTAATCCGCTTCGCTTAACCACTTATTTAGCAGCTTATTTTGTTTCCAACGATGAAATCAACAAAGCACCAATTTTTACTGCTGAATAATTGCCATATTACATAATAAAATGCCTTTCCCATTCTTTCTTTCTTGTTTAGATGTGCAGACCTTTTCTCCCATGAATTGTATTCTTCGATTGTTAATTAACGTTTCTCAATAACGAACTTTTTTTTTCACTTCGCCACATTCGTGCTGCTTTATATCACAATCCACTCTTTACATTGTTAATTTCCCACAAAAATGGATAAACTTTAATGTCTTTAAGTTAAGTTCAGCAAAATTTGAATTGCGCAAAACGAATATCTTTGGAAATCCCCATTAAGATAGTGATTTAAAAGTATTTTATTGCTCACTCGGCAAATGAATCAGCATTTTTAATTATTGAAATCGCTAGATACACTCGAATTCGACATTTTGTCGATGTCGAATGGTTTGTCGAGTGTAATTTTTATTGGCCCCTGGTCCCCCACCCCAGCCTTCCCCACCCCCAATGCAGGGGACTCGACAATGATAACTTGATTCGACATTTTAATTTCTATTGAAATCGCTCGATACTCACTCGTCATATTAGTTTGTCGTTGAATTTTCTCAAAATAAAATATTGTTATTTAAGATTCGATTATTATTTTAATGGGCTCTTGCCAATCTGCAGATGCTGTCAGGGCTAGAGAAATATCCGCGCAAATTGATAAAAGCCTTTGGCATAAGCCGGAACGATTTGTTCAAAAGTTACTCCTATTAGGTATCATAAATCAAATAAAAGAAATATTTGACCCCATTTCTCATAGGGATGGACGCAATCATTTTTTTATGCGCAAGCGTAAAAAATACGTAATATGCAACGCTAAAAAGCGCGCATTTATTCGCAATGCGCATTTTTTTTAATTTGGTTTTTTAAAGATACTAAGGGGGTAGTAGGTAATCCATAAATCTAATTCTCAAGTAAGATTCTACTAGAAACGGGAGGCGCGAGGAGTCCGCCGGTGCCGATAGGCGCTGTCGGAAATTTTTGAGAATTTTCTGGATTAGCTAAGAAAAATTGTCACAAATATTTGGCCCTTGAATTTTAAATAAATTCAATTTAAAAAAATTGGAGCTATTTTCACCTCAATATATTTTCAAAAGTCAAAATATTTTCCGTTTCAGCTTGCCAGTTGCCACCCTCGAAATCTATCGTTATTTCATAAAATTGCGCAGATTGGGAAAAAAACCTCGTTTTTGCTCAATAGCAAAGTGTTAATGCGCAATCGCCAAAAGTGCGCAATTCTGCACAACGCGCAATTGCGTCCATCCCTGCTCCCCACCTCTCCCCTACAAGAGGTATCGAAAAAAAGCCCCGGAAATCCTATAGATGAAATATGAAATAATCGCTTTCGCTTAATTAAGGTCCAGGTGAAAGTGGAAAGAGCACTTGTGTAAGCAATAATTTTTTGAAAGCATATTAAACCATTCTAAATGAAAATTGCAGGTGAAACAAATGCAGTGAGTTTTATTATGGAACTAAACTAGAGAATTTGTTTAAAAATTCATTAAAATTTACAAGAATTTTGCACACTAACGGTTTCACGCCCGGTGAAGTGCAAGAAAGAAAATGTATCGTTTTTTCTAATACAGGTAAGCGATTATTCAATTAAATTTATCTATTTTTTATCAAATTAAAGATTCCTTAAAAATTATGTTAATTATTTGCTGCACAAGAATAGGAATTTGGTTGGATGGCGGTTTGAAATAGATCGCAATTCCAAAAAAGCGAGACAAGGGTTCGGGATTGGCTCTACACCGAGATTTTCGCTGCGGGTACTTTTTCAAAAAATTACATCGGGAAACCCCATGGAGATTCCGAGCAATCTGGTCTCTAATTGACAGTAAAGGACAATTGAGCCAAGTATTATAGTAGGTCATTTGGAAACAAATCGGCTTTGCCATAATTGATTATTTAAAGGCCACATTTCCAGCCAACAAGTGAAACGGTCATAAAAAAAGGTCTCAAATCTGTCTAAATAACACAGTTCAAATTAACCTAACATTGTCAAAAGTGCACAGCCCAAAAGTCTTTCTAACCCTCTATGCAGATAGGTACATCAGTTTTATTTAATTAAGTAAGAAGCATGATGGAACTGGTGGAGGCTGCCTTTGACCTTGACCTTCAAATTGAGGCTGCTTCTTTGATTGTAATAAAAAATTAAATTGATCTAATAAATATCTAATAAAAAATAGAATGAGGTTGAAGTACTGCGCAAACATATCGCCAACGGTTTGGAATTCTCCATGATCACCGGCCCGGTGAAGCAGGCAATTCAAATGCTTTGGCGCGACCCGTCCATTCAAATTGCATACGAAAAGCGAGCAAACTATCAGATCCACGACAGCGCAAATTAGTAAACACATACTTTTTATTAATAAGTTTTAGTGTTGTTAAAAAACAGCAAATGCCCTTTTTCTGCGCCTTTGTTACTTTCTTGCCTTTTTCGCGATTTTCGTGCCCTTATGCCCTTTTTAGTGTTATTTTTAATTTTTGTCACTGAATTTGGTTAAATTTGTCAAAATGCATCCCTATAGATCGACTTTTTGATTCATTAAGAAAGCACCCCTAAAATCCAGTAAAAAACCGACTTTTTGTTATCAAAGATCAAACCTCCACTGGCTTTTCATTTCAGTTTCTTTGACCAAATTGAGCGGATAGCGGCCAAGGGTTATGTGCCAACAAACAAGGACATTCTATTGACTCGAGTACCGACAACAGGAGGTGGGTTTAACAACGCTATTATCCGAGAAAAATCAACAACATAAAAGCCAGAAATTTTCCTTAGGATCCTTTGGCTCATTATGGTTTTCTAATAATTTCTATTTATTTTGCTATTTTTCAAGTGGTGAAACTTTTGTTCACTTTGAGGAACATCGATTTCAAGTAAACCTTTCAATATTTAATGATATTAATTAAACAATCGTGGTCGCAAGACACTTATTGTTAGTCACCGAACGAGAGTTTTTAGAGTAATCTGTTTTATCTATTCAATTTTATAAAAAATCAAATAGTCCAGTAAAATATTACTGGTCATAGAGCCCCCGGGGTTTAATTTATTAAATAACTTGTGATGGGGGCTCTACTTTCGAAATAAGTATGAATATTGATTAACAAATGCCACTTTTTTAGTGTTTATGATGTCGGTGGACAACGATCGGAGCGGAGAAAATGGATTCATTTCTTTGACGACGTACAAAAGCACAAATAGTTTTTTTTATTTTTTAATATTTTAAAATTTTTTTTAATAAGAATTTAATTTTTGTTAGGTGAATGCCGTAATTTTTGTCGTTGCAATAAGTGAATATGATCAAAAAATACGTGAAGACAATAAAACGGTAATTTATAATTCTAATGGTTTGGTCTCATCGAAAGCTATGTATATCTATGCCTTTAAAAGCTAAAAGCATCCCAAAGTTAAACAATTAAATAGCTTATAAAAAATTATATTTTTAAATTTCGAAACTTTGGTGAGACACTTTTAATCTTGTACATTTTTAAGCAACCTCTATAATACTATTTTTGTAGCGTTAAATTACATATATATATGTTTTAGAATCGCCTAATAGAAGCACTAGGTGAGTTTTTAATACAATATTTTTAATTTATACAAAGTTATTAAGAGCTTTTCGACAGCATTGCAAATTCATCGTTTTTTGCCAAATCGTCGATGATTCTGTTCTTGAACAAAAAAGATGCTTTTGCGGAAAAAATAAAGAAGATTTCACTTAATGTTTTATTCCGTTCATACAGAGGTAAGATTATAATTAAATTAATGAGAAAAAAAATTTAAATAAAAATTCATTTGTAGGAAATAGGTAAGGACGATTTCTAATTATTTATAGACATCATTTAATAAATACAATTTAAGAACAAAGAATCTTTAAAATTTAGGTTTAAATAAAATTAAGAATAAATAATAAATTTTAATTAATTGGTGAAGGCGGATTAAACTATGCAGAAGGTATCGCCTACTTGAGTAGAAGATTCCAAAGACTGTACAAAAGACAACAAAAATTGTACAGTTAAGGGCAATTTGTAATTATTATATAAATGGGGTGCCGATTTTTATATCAAAAAATTGGCAAAAAAATATACCCTATCCCAAGCCCGTAACCAGAAAAAGTTTTCGGGGGGGGGAATCGACAAATTTTTTCAAATTTTTGGTTTCGGGGGGGGGGGAATCGGGAAAAAATTTTTTCTTTTGCTGGGGAAAATGCAAATTT
>JAKKIK010000492.1:0-29748 GCA_024500135.1 Heterodera carotae | reverse complement strand
TTACCGTTTAAATAATACAGTGTTTTTTGGTTGGACTTACCTAAATGGAAAGTAGCGCATTTTTCAAAAGATATATTTATGCCATTTTTATTTGAAATGTTGTGATTAAGATTTGCCTATGCTAACCCTGTTTAAGTTTTATTGAAAATTAAAGACGATTTTTTTATTAAAAATACACTAAATTTGCAAAATTTTTAAAAAATTGCATAAGTTCCAGTTTAGTCCCGGTCATTCAAGGCTTTCGTTTTTCTCTCAAAAAGAGTGTTTTTGACGGAATCCAGTTTTCAACCCGAACCGTGACTATCCGGGATCTTTCGTGTATTTTTTTAAAAGACATTTTTTTAAATTAGAGTTCGAGTTCCCAGCGGTGCCGAATCGTGCTTATCTTTACTTTTGACACTTTTTTTGTGGGGGTGTGGCGGTGCCGATAGGCGCCGCCAAGAAAAATTTGAAAAAATAGTGACATTTTAAAGGAAAGTAAGGCAAAAAATAATTTTTTGAGAATCCAACTGAGTTTGTTGAAAATTTGTCATAAAAATAGTCCATGAATATTTAATTGAAATTTATCAAAACCTCAAAAAACTCTCCTTAAAAATTGTTGTGTCCACTAGGACCAACAATAACAAAAATTGATTATTTATTCATTTATTATTTAATTAATTTATTTATTTCATTTAATCCATTTCCGATCACTTCATTTCTCGCCATTCGATCAATTGTTGCATATCACTTATCTTATTAAGCCATCTTTTCACATATTTTCATTCCCACCCACCGGGGATAACGGGGGCAAAGGGTCGATTCCATCCCCAACCAATGGCCTATATTCATTCGCTTTCGTTTCCTGCTTTTTCCATTGCTTTCTCTCCTCTGGGCATCCGCTCTCCGATCGCTTCTCACCAATTTGCGCTTATCATCAATTTTTCACAATTGTATTTAATTGCCCGCGAAACAATAAACTTTTCCTGTCATCTCGCCGGGAAAGGTCGAAAGTAAAATCAGTCGGGGTTCGGTAAAGGGCAGGTAAACCCGGACCCGACATTTGTTTAGAAAAGATAAATGGAGATTTATTATGTGGATGTGGCAGTCAAACTCGGAAGTATCAATACGATCTATTGCAATTCAAAATATGGACCTAATGATGCAATTTCCTTCCGTAAAAATAATAAAAATATTCTCCATTTCCGGCATCGACTTTACTTTATTGAGCATGTTTTTTAAACATGACAGGAATTCATATGAATGTTTCCAATCTTGTAAATATTTTACATATAAAAGACTGATGGGGTGGCTCTTTTTATTCATTTTATTGGACAAACCGCTCTAACAATGGTAAAAAAAACAATTAAAAAGAATCTAAAATTAAATTAGTATAAAATATACAAAAATAAAAAGGCATTTTTACAATTAAAAAATTTTGATTTTATAATGTCCATTGACTTTTACGATTTTCGTCGCTGTCAATTCGACATTTATTTTTTTCGACAATGGGACCTTTTTTTATTCGACATTCGGACCGTTAGCTGGCAAAATGCACATATTTTGATTAAAACCTTCCAAAGAAATTTTGTTGATTCTAAAACTTTAAGCTTTGGATAAGAACGTCTTAAAAAGTTTTAGTTTGATTTGATTATTTTTAAAGCTTATTTTTGAGCGCATTTGGCATTTTTATGCTTATTTTGAAGTTTTTTGTTGTATTTTTTGTGCCTGTTTTAACAGCCCTAAAAATAAGATGGATTAAAATGATGTTCAAACTATTTGCTGCCGTTACGGCAATTATGTTCACAATCAACAGCAATGTTGCTGCTGCAAATGGAGATGATGAGGCCAAAAAAGAAAATGCCAATAAAGGTGATTGTGAAAAAGTGCAGAATATTGATTTTTATTTTTGATTTTTTAATAATTACTTACTTAAGATGTTTTGATTGATGTTCAATCATTTGTGGATGACGCAATTTATTATGCACACATTATTGGCCTGATAATTCGGTGTAAAGAACCCAGAGAACACAGAGACAAGTAATAAAAATAGGTGCTATGTCATTTGGCCACAAACGTCAATGTGGGCGTTTGGCCACACCCGCCAATGTCCTTAAAAATAAGAAAATTTGGGTTTGTACTTAAAATACAAAATAACATAAATTTATATTATTTCTATAAAATATTCACCAAAAATAATAGATTCTCCAACACATGATCATCTAAACAAATAAATGTCTTAGCATAGGTAAATCTAGTATACTTTCAAGAAAACATGATTCCCTTAGCTTTGTAGTAGTGTTCAGCGAGACCGGGTCGGGAAATCCCTTCGCCAGAAGCCTGAGAAGCCGGGCCTGGGAAACCCGCGATCGAGACCCAATTTTCCACCGGGACCGGGACCTAAAAAATCAGGATTTCCTTACCCGTTCCCGCTGAACACTACTACAAAGCCAATTTTTATTGAAAGTATACCAGATTTACCTATTGCTAAGACATTTTTATTTATTTGTATAATGATTGGTTTTTGGTGAACATTTTAAAATAAATAATAATAAATGTATGTTATTTTGACTTAAGTACAAACCCATATTTGCTTATTTTTAAGGACATTGGCGGGTGTGGCCAAACGCCCACATTGACGTTTGTGGCCAAATGACTCAGCACGATAAAAATATATCATAAAAACACAAATTTAATCAAAAATTAATTAGGCAATTGTTTCAGAAGTGACATTGCCGAGTTTGTGCCATTTGCGCTTTATCCGTCGCCATTTCCACGCAAATGTTACACGGAGGCCATGGACTTGCAAAAGGTTGTTAAGAAACATAGTCTGAAGGTCTAAGCTTCCGAAAGTCGAATGTCGTACAATTTGCTCCAGACCTAATTAATTTGGTCGAACAAAATATCGAATAAGGGTGGGCTTTTGGTTCTAATTTTTTGTGATGCGTTCAGCCGCTAAGTTAGTGCCTAATCGTGTTCTCGATATTAACATGATCGATCGAAATAAAAGAATTATTTGATTTTTGTCTTTCGCAGACCATTCAACCTTCGGACCGGTTTGGTGAATAAGCCTTGCGTTTTTATATATTAAATAAGTTCGAATATTTAATTTTTTTAAACCTATTTCATTTAAGATCCAGCCACATATATTTTCAATTTGATTTAGGCAATGAATCTCTTATATTTTCGTATTTCACAAGACAACGAATTTTTGTTTGAAACGCTAAGCAAAGTCGCAGAGACAAATAAAATCATTCGCGAACAATTGGACATTTTGCGACAAGTAACCAAAGAAGGCGTCAAACAGCCGTACACAATGCTTTTGGGGCGTTCGGTTCGTAAACCACTTTTATCAATTAAAAATAACATATTTACCTATATTAGTGTCCCACCCTCTATTTATGTTCCCCCTTAATAATGCCCTTCCCCCCTCCCCTACTAGGGAATTTGAAATCAAGTTTTTTCCCAGAGAAACTAAAATGTAGGAATTACGCTAAATCTTCCAATCTGTCAATGATTAAGGGAAATTAAGGCTAAATTGAACACTTTAATTTTAATTGGATTTTGCTTGAAAATTTCTCTGCAGTGGAGAGGAATTGATCCGACAGTACCTATGCACCGCGGGGGAAAAAATTTTGAATTTATAATGGAATTATGTTACGAAATTTGATTAAAATTTCGCTTCAAACTCTTTTTAAATAAAAAAAGCATCAAAATAACTAAAAATAAGACAACAATAAGACCTAAGGGCTGAAATAAGAAAAATCTTAGAAATAAGAACATTTTCGGTTTCTAAGACACAACACTCCACAATAAGAACAAATCTTAGAAATAAGAATACTTGGCAGCACTGATTTAGGATTATATGTGCCATGTGAATGATGACAACAGCGGAATTGATGAAGGAAAGCAGCAACATTATTCCCTTAAACAAGTAATTTGTAAATACTTACCTTTATTTGATTGATCAAATAACAATTTATTCGTTCCTTAAATGTTGATCAGGGCACCTATTTCATTCCTATTTTCAAATTTTAAAAAGGTTAATAATGAGAGTTTCAAATACCACGACCCCTGGCCAAAGACTGAGACTCTCGGTCGGATCTTTTCATTTAAAATAGATTGAGATGAACATTGGGGCAATTGGCGGATACGGAAGGGCGACACGTGCCACAAAATTGCATCTGCGAACAATGGAAAAATTAGGCGAAGAGGCAGTGTCAAATGACGTCATTCCACTAAACAACCCGGAAGGAATGGTGGCCGATATGCTTTTCCAGTCTTGGTACACGTGCAAAAAAAAAAATACTGAGACAGGGACCTAAAATTGCCATAGAGACTGAGACCCGAACAAAGTCTCGACTCTCGAGCAAAGCTAAGAAAATATATAAATTAAGGAAAAGGTTTGGCGATCCGAATGCCATTCTGTTGATTGTGGTTGGCCGTGCTTTTCAAACCTTTGAGCAGAAACAAGTGGAGCTTTTATTGGAAGAAATGTCAAAGAAAAAAATGAAAATTATTCCACTATCATTAGATGAATGTGACAAAAAGTGTGCTCAATCACTAATTTAAAAATTTAAAATAAATAATTCATTTATGTTAATATTATTTTTAAAGAATTACCACTTTTGGTTATTTGTTTTAATTATTTAGGCTTGTTCTTGACGAAACTGACTTTTCACTGCGCTTGGACGGCCGTATAATTGGCGTTGTTTACTTCCGAACGATCATTGTGACACCGCAGCCATTTCATTTATCAGCACGGCGCAAAATTGAGCGATCCACTGCCATTGTACGACAAAATGACTGTTTAATTTTTGTTTTTAAATTCACACTATCGAATGCGTAATAATGCCTTAATTTAGTGAATGTTTTGGGAAATTAGCATCTTTTTTATAAAAGGGCAACCAAAAAACAATAAAATGTTTTCTATTATACAAAAAAATATTAATTTTTTTCAGAAATGCCCCACTGTAGCACAAGAGTTGGCTTCTTCAAAAAAAGTCCAACAGGTGAAAAAACAAGTGGATTTAATTTAAATTCCAAATCAAAAATTGATTTTAACAAATAAAATTCTGATCACTGATCAGGTTCTTTCATTGCCCAACACTGTCGAGCGTTTCTTTCCAAAAAAAGAAGATGCTGCTACGGTAGCCGCCATTCGGAGCACATTTGCAGGATTGTGGGGACTGGACAATGATGACACTGAAACGAAAGACATTATCAATGTATGCAAATCAAACTCAAAAGGCAGCGAAATGGCACGAAAGGCCAATTGAGAGGGAAATCGTTGCCGCTTATGCCGAAGAAGCCAAAAAAAAAAAATTCCCCTGTTGATTTATGCCTAAGATTGTCGCTATTAAGTACCAGAGGGATCAAGGGCGTATCTAATGGAAATTTTTTTTTATCCACCAAAAGAAAGGAAAATTTGGGAAAAATTTCCAATTTCTTCCAAACAATTCCCCTCACACACAACGAAAAATTCTGTATTCCGGACGTTTTTTCCGGCATTCGGACCCACCATCGATATGTGCATATGTACCAACTTTTTGCAAAATTTAATTATTAATTTTTTAAGGAAGCTATCCAAAATCCAGACAAATATGTGCTGAAACCAAGTGAAGAAGGCGGTGGCAACAATTATTGGGGACAACAAATCCGGGAAAAATTGAGAACCTTTTCGAAAAAGGAACTTTCGGCGCACATTCTAATGCAACGGTTGAAGCCTTTGGTCATCAAGGTGATTCTAATAATGCAGCATTAAGAGAAAGCATTTAGTATCACAAGAGAAGCTAAGCCCAAAAAGCTTGGTGTAATTTGCGGTAAATTTGGTTTCAGATTACAGACTTTCGTTTTTGTTTAGAATTTGTTCAAAATGACGGGGGAGGGTATGAATTAATAAGTAGTAATTTTATTAAAATAAATTCAGAATTTTTTGGTGCGTCCGTTAAGCCGCCCGGTTAAGCTGGTGAACGCAGTCAGCGAACTTAGTATATTCGGCTATCTGATCGCTAATGGAAATACCGTTGAGAAAAATGTGGCCCAAGGGCATATGGTAAAATGCCAAAATTGTCGCGCAAATAATGCATTAATTAATTACCCATTAGGTACGAACGAAGCAAGAGAATATCACCGAGGGCGGCATTGGCGCCGGAGGAGGAGTTCATGATTCGCCATATTTATTTTAGGGAATTTTTTTTTTTCATCTGCGGACAATATTTTATCTAATTTATAGGCTACTATTTTCAATTATTGTACACAATGAATTGTACATATGTAAATATTATTATTAATATTGGAATGACGATTTCACATTACATTTTTTGTGAATTCAGAATATCGAATAAAATAAGAATAAAAATATTGTTGTCCTTAATGGTTGGGGTTTCCTGGTGGTATTAGGTATTTAATTATGATTTAAAATTGCCAATAGTACAATGAAAAAATTGGTGAGAATTCCAGCGGTTTAAAATTCAATGCAACAAGACAATTTCATATTTATTTTACATATGTAGTTGAGTCGCGCAAATGCTTCATCAAATAGGAAAGGCGCTCTCACATTAATAAATAAAAATTGTAAAGTAAAAATAGACAAAAAAAAAACTATCGAAATTTAAAGAAGGCAATTTTTTGTTTTTTAAGCAACTTGAGTAAATCGAGTGTCAACCTTAACAACTCCCAGATGTGGTAATGGGCACATTGATCAATTGCCCCTCGAAAACAACAAAATGCAAAAGCTTTCAAACTGATTTGCAGAAACAATTTATTAGTTGTTTTTATTATTTACACAAATCAATCAATGAATAAATATATTTCTACCCTTTTCCTTTACATTTTAAAATATTCGACATTTCTTTTTTTCGCAAAAAGAGAAAGTTTTTTTTTCGGCAAAATATTTAGCAGGGATGTTCAGTACCAGAAATTTCCCAAGACCCTGGGCGAATAACGAAATTTTGCCGAAATAAGATTTTATGGTCCAAGACCAATGCCTGGACGGATTTCCCGGTTTTCAGAATCCCGGTGTCGGTTTTCGTGAAAAATGCCGGTCCCGACCGACCCTCGTTTTTTGCCCAAGATTGGGTTTCTTTTTAGTTTAATATTAGCACTCAGAGATAAGTTAATTAAAATTAATAAAAAAAAAAAAAGAAATGAAATGGTTTTCATAGCATTTAATAAATTCTTAATCCAATAAATCGTTTCTTATCCCCTTGGGGGCGGGGGGGGATAATTGTGGAAGTGGATAACCAATAACCAAATTACTCCTGTTTTGGGTCAATGGATACTGTTATTTAATTTAGCCGACTGGCGTTTCATTATTTTAATGAATTTCTTGGGGGAAGTGACGCGCACGGACTATTTTTTTAGCAAATAAAATCAAACAAATATTTACTGCGGGGTCGGCTTAGAAAAATTTAATTAAAAGATTTGGCAAATTCCAAATTTGAAAAAGCTTCAATATGTGCATACAACACCTAAATGACACTTTCGAGAGATTTGTCACTTATTTTCCAAATTTGTCAATTTATTTCGAATTTCAAATAACTTCTTTCTTATTATAATTTTGCCAGATTGGTTTAGCGATCCCCACGCGCTCCATGTCCAAAATAAAATAAGAATTTTTTATTATAATTTAGGCTCAGGGCGGCCTCCATGAATTTTTGAACTATTAATAAGTAAATCTGGTAAAAAATTGGGGACAATTTTCCTTGGTAGCCACTGGTTTAATTTGCTAATAAAATTTACATGCATTTATGCCTCGAGGGGACTTGGGGACCGGGGAAGCTAAATCCTTTATCAAATTTGTCGGGGATGTCAGGATTTCAAAAAATGTGGGAGATGAAACACCGTTGTCGGGGATGAAATTGATAAAAGTCAAAAAAAGTATCCAAAAGCAATAAAATTTTAAAAAGTCATTAAGGACACTACACCCCATTTGAAGAGCAACCTAAAGCTTTGGTCGGACAGTGTCGGGTGGGGCTGAACTCTAATTTTAACGCCCAATTTTGCGGAAATGACTCTCGTAAATTGTCTACTTTCGACTGCCTAATTTGGAAAAATGGGGAGAGGGGGGTTTCCTTCCGTCTCAAAACCCACTTTTCGAGGTTGGCGGTTTTACGCTAATTTACTCAAAATTATATTTTATATGCGAGCTTTTTTGTTTAAATTAATGCCCAATTAGGGAGAATTTTGTCTTCATTAGTTTTGGTACTTTGACTATAAAAATTCCATAGAAATCATTTCGGTACTACGCAGAAAAAGTTGCCATTTCCACACAAATTGAACATGCAATGTGAAACAAAATGCTACAACAAAAATTAAGGGGTAATATAATTCATAAAAGGGATATATGCCTTTTTAATGCCTTCATTTTCGGGCATTTTACGTAAAGTCCATATGTGTACATAATTGGCAAAAAGATATGGCAGTGGCCACCAATGTTTCTGGCCAAATGTCCTTAAATTCTCTGCAAATTGTGGCAACCGAGTACCAATACTTTGTCCAACATTGTGACAACGTTGAACCTACCAGTCTATCATTGTACAGCTCAGCCATAGCCTTGTTCATCATCTACGGCATTGGCATTGTGTCTCAGTTGGTTGTGTTGCCCGCCAATTGGCGTCTGTCCTTGCATCGATCCGCGTTTCTGTTACTGCTTCACATTGTGGGCCATCATTTTTTCCCCACAAATATTCCCTTCTCAAAAATTAGGCCTTGAGTGTAGGGATAATCCCCGATCTCGAAGCCTTCGACATTTTTGAGTCGCTTCCCCCGAGTCTCCGACATTTTTAAGTCTCTTTCCCGAATCCCGCTGTCGATGCCCGACAATTTGGGTTTTTTTTTTTGATATTGGGACTCGATCGCTGTAAATGACACGATCCACGACATTTTTGCATCGATAGTTTTGGGACTGATGCCCAGCCTTCCCGACAAATTTTGTCAGTGATTCCCCGATCCCCGTCATTCCTGTCCCCGACAATCGAATATCGCGGATTTGCCAAACACTATCATAACAGTGGAAGAGCAAATAACAATGCAAATTAAAACGTTAATCAACATATATATATATATATATGTTGCACCCGATTTGAAAAATCACCCGATTTGAAATCGGGTACCCGATATGAAACCAAATCGTCGCGGGTACCCGATTTCTAATCGGGTACCCGATTTGAAACGAACATTGGTGAGCTATAACAAACACGGAGTAAGACAAGTGAAACCCGAAACTAAGTAAGGGATTCAGTTCTATGCCGAAATTCGAACAAGTCTGTAAATTTTCAGGTTTCTATGTTCATGTGAACATGTTCAAAACATATAACAAACATTTAAGCTGATTTCAAACTTCGAAAAAGTTTGTTGAATGTTTTTGACACGTTTGGATAAACATTGAACCAGAAACTTTACAGACTTGTTCGACATGGGGTCTAAAAGCATTTCCCTAAAACAATTAGAAGTTCGAGTTGCTTTGGACCCCATGTTTGGCAATGTTCGTCAAAATTAACCAATGTTCGTTTCAAATCGGGTACCCGATTAGAAATCGGGTACCCGATTAGAAATCGGGTACCCGCGACGATTTGGTTTCATATCGGGTGCCCGATTTCAAATCGGGTGATTTTTCAAATCGGGTGCAACATATATATAAAATATTTAAGAATGTGTTTGACCTCATTTGGCTGTTTGAATATGTTTGGCTTTCGTTGGAATTCATTACGGGCACACGCACAAAAGTCCAATACTCCGTGGACGCATATTTGTTCCGTTTTGTCAACTTTTGCATTGACACATTTTACATTGAATTGGCGTTCAATCGATGCATTGCATTTTTATTCCCACGCTTTTACAATGTGATTTGCAGCGAAAAGTTTGTCTCTTAAAACATCCAAAAAATAATATTTTCAATTCTTTTTAAAAATCTTTTACGAGAGGCCCATATTTTTAGCTAAAAATAAACTTCAAGAATAATTGCAAAATATTTTCCAAAAAATAGAACAATTTAGGAAATATTTTTTAATCTTTATTTATCTATTTATTATTAATCTAATTAATGTTCCCATTAAGGAATATGAAAATTGGCATAGTGTGCACCTATGTTTTGTCAATTCCATATACAATTTACACAAATTGGTTCCCCGAGCGAAGGCCGTTCCATTGTTTGAGGCAATTGGGCTATTTTGAGCCGATGGCAAACATGCCAAAAGTGCGCTTTGAACCAATTTAATTTATGCAATTTACCAATTTAATTTTTTAAATTTAAGAGCATCATTTCACTATTGCCGGATGCCGCTGCTTATGACTTTGTGCAAATTGCCTATTTGGTCACCATTTGCATTCCATTTATTCTCTACGCCATTACAGTGCTGAAGATGGTACTCGATTTTCAACACAATAGCTCATCAAACACAAGTACAATACATTATACAAATATTTGGAAATGAAAGTATTTTAAAAGATTTAAATAATAAAAAATCATTTAGTGCAAGTTGCCATTGTACTCCCAGTCGATAGCCAAGGGAACCAAGAGGAGCGTGCCAAATTTGTCAATTTGATGCGCGAGCGTACCCGACTGTTTTCCATGTGTTTGCTCAGCCAAGTGCCGTATTATCTGTCCCATGCGATTTATCATGCGTCACGCTTTTTCCAACTTGATGAGTTCACTGTCCAGGTCGGAGTTGATTCCCATTTTATGGTCTGGTTTTTTAACACATTTTGGATCGATAAGTCTCAATGCGACAAAATTGAAATTTTCCTTACGGCGTACTCTCTTAAAAGTGTTTAAGGCAGGCCGCAAACGGTCCACAATTGAAAATTTATAAAACCTCAAAAACTTAAAATTAGGAAAATATCCAAACAATAATTTTAGATATCATTTAAATAAACATTTAAAGGTATTGGCAGTTTTTTGGCAACTTCTTGGCACAATTTTCCACGTACAACAGCCCATTCTGATGCTCTTACTAAGCAGAGACTTACGCACTTCAGTGCGCAATGATTTGGCAAATTTTTGGGCATGGCTTAAAACGCGCTGTTAAAGTTTATTCCCCAGTAATTTGAGTCCCAATTTTCAATTAGGTATTATACACAAACATAATGTTTTTGCATAAATGTACATTAGATATGCCAAATTAACAGAAACAAAGATTATATAAATCATTCATTTATTTATATCCTATTTCATTGATTCTACTTTTTTAGTCCCCCCCCACCCTTACCATATATGTAGGTATTTATTGTTGCCAATATTTTTACATAAAATTGTCGATGTTTTAAAATTGTCGGACGCATTTTTTATCCAAATTACTTTCATGATAACAGTGAGCAAAAATGTGTATTGAACTCATTTTTGTATTCGAAAGCGGAAATGTGTTGACATTCTGCTGCTAACCGCATGCATGATAAATGGCACGAGCAGCGATCACAAAAACGAGCAAGGAAGCGACCAAACCGACCAAGACAACAATGTCAATGGGATGAATGTCCACGTTGTTGTGAGTCCATCGTTTGGCTAAACCGATGCCGAGCGCAATGCCCAAACCACTCGAAGCGGATGCAAATATAATGCCGCCAATGCAATGGAGCATTTTGCCAATCGCACTACCCTCGTCATCTCTGCGCCTTCGGCGTCCCAGCCGTTGCTTTACACCATTTGTTTGTTGGCATTTACCATCGAATGGCATCAAATTCTTATCTAAAGATGAATTAATTTAAATTTAGATACTTTAATTTAAGATAATAACATTACACCTTATTAAAAAACCGAACCTTTAATGATTTGTTGAATTTTGCCAAATCCAACGATGAAGTGGTCAATTATTTTTGCCAATTTTTCTTTATTTTTTCCATTAATAAGTTTTGTTTCTGCAATTTTTCGAATTTTTTCAATTAATTTTATGTCAACATTTAGTATTTGTTTAAAATTATCCATTTTATTTGCTAATTTTTGCGTTAAATCCTCCAATGTTGTGCCACTTTCCAAATGTCGGCAAAATATTTCACGATTATTTAACGCCCCCACAATAAATTCTTCTTTAAGATTCTTATTTTGCAAAAATTTGATTAATTTTTCCATGCTTTTTGTACATAAAATGCCAACGGCGTTTTGTTGAAGCCATTTGATGCCGACGGCACTTTCATTGCATCCAACCTCTGCTACTGACTGCTGCTCGTCATCGACAACAAAGTCGACGGTGAGCAATTTATTAAGCATTGCGGTGAAATCTAAAGCCATTTTTCTTATTATTTTATTTTAAAGATTCAAAAGGGAAAAAACATAAAAAACCGAAAGGGAAAGTAGAAATTTTTTATTTTTCTACAATTTTGAAAATTTGTTATTTGTACCAGTTTTCCATAATATGCTCCAGACAACATGATCCAAAAAAATTGTGTTTGAAAACTGGATTTTTGGCACCTCAGCGCGGCCCATCAAACTCACTCAGTTTAATTTTTAAAATTATTTTTTCCAGGGTTTTGTTAGGTCAATGTCTTTTCTACAGCTTTAAAAAATTTGAGGTACTAAAGAAAAGTTTTGGCCCAGTAATGAACAAAATGCCCGTCCAGAAAGTGCGAGCCAAAACCGAAATTTTCCCCGTGCATTTTCGATTCTGTACCAAAAGAAAGGACGAGTAATCTAAAAACTATTTATGATTTTTGTAGTCAATTATGTTATTTATCAGTCTGTTTTGTTTCATTTCGATATCCCCATTTAAAAAAAAGTTATTGCTAAAACTTATTGTCCACAACTTTTGTGTCACCCTGTACAAGCAAAAGGTTTTAACCATGGACGGGAGACGGACTCAAGAAGACCTCCTCCGGCATGGCGATCGGCATCGGATTTACAACCAAACCATTGATGCCTAAAAAAGGTAACACATAAATCAAAATTTTCTAGGGAAAACAAGACCATAAAAACGGGACCCCGAAAACGGAGTTAACTCTAATGTCGAGAACCGCGTTTGAGACTAGTACTGCACTTTATATAGTAAAAAAACTTTTTAAATTGTCGAGATTAAATGAACTATAAAGTTTCAAGGCCTTTAATTTTTTGTTCAATATTCGACTTTCGACAGTTCGGCATCACATGCCGCTAGCTAATCAAGTCCCGTCTAGGTTCGAATAATTTCGGAAAGCGAGTTACCATTGAATTTAAAGATTTTGTCATAACCGGAGACTTAAAAACATATGGGACCCCTGCTGAGTGTGAGAGGATTCAGTAATTATTTATTATACATATGTTTCACATTTACCTTTTTTGAACAAAAATATAAAAAGTGGCAAAAGAAACAAATTAATTTTCATGTTTGTATAAATTATATTGTAAAATAAAGCCAAATATTTGGTTTAAATGAATGTGTGTTATTCATTCATTTTGAGTGGTTTAAATATCGAATGGTTTTCTGTTTACGCAAATGGCCATTTCCGTCAAATGCTCATCAATTTGGCTAGATGAGTTGGAAAAATTGTTAATGGTAAGCAAACATCGCGGGTACCCGATTTCAAATCAGGTACATGGGTGAGTTCAAACGAACATAGCCTAAATCACTTAAAACCCGAAACTAAGTAAGGAATTCGGTTTTATACCGAAATTCGAACAACTCTGTAAAATTTCAGGTTTTTATGTTCATATGAACATGTTCAAAACATTGAACAAACATTTAAGCTGGTTTCAAACTTCGAAAAAGTTTGTTGAATGTTTTTGACCTATTCGGACAAAGATTGAACCCGAAATTTTACAGACTTTTCGTTTCAAATCGGGTACCCGATTTCAAATCGGGTACCCGCGATGATTTGGTTTCATATCGGGTACCCGATTTCAAATCGGGTGTTTTTTCAAATCGGGTGCAACATATATTTAATCGATACCTAATTCTATTCATTAAAAATAAATTTTATTTGAAATTTTTAAAAAATAAAAAAATTAAATTTTCAAAAATTATTACCTAGGGCTTTTGGGCACCAAATTTAAAAAATTAGGGTTCAGAAATATTTAAATATATGCTAAAATAAGGGATTAGGCTCGCATTTAGAGGAAGACTTTAAGAAATCTACGGGTATTTCAAGGTAGTTGATCACCTATTTGACTTATATTTCGCACAACTTCGGACTTCTAACATTAAAAAGGAATCCGTTTGAATTTTCGACCTAAGTGCTTGAGTTTGAAGCAGTATCTCGGTATTTTGCTAAATGGAAGTCAAATGGTGACCAGCTATACCGTGAACATGTTAGGTTTTGGTGCCCAAACTTTCGGCGGCTCCCCAAAAGACCGATTTCACATTTGACCATTCCGCGACATTTTAAATTTTCAAATTATTATTGTATTTTAATTGGTTGTTTTTCAATTTTCTCTCACTCTTACTTTTATTGTTTAATAAATAATAATTGTTTAACATTATTACTAGGGATGCGATTTTTAGGCAAATGCCTAAAACTTTGCGCACTTATAACGTTGAGATAAGCACAAAAAAACGAGTTTTTATCTTGGTTTGGTGCTTCTAGGATCAACTTTATAATGCCTATTTTTGCCTATTTTGGACTTTTTGTGCTTAATGCTTAGGCGCCTATTTTTGTGCCTTTTTAATGCCTATTTGGCGATTTTTTAATGCCTTTTTAGGTGCCTATTATGCGATTTTTTTGCCTAAAATCGCATCCCTAATTATTACTAACAATTGCTTATTTTTAATAAGTTATTTTCAGCATTATTTAATTTCAAAACCATTACTAATACCAATCGTTTTATTGAAAAATGTATTTAATGAACTGCTGTTGTTGGATGGAGTCTTTTGTTTCTTCAACAAATAATGCCTTTTTTGGCCTCCTCATAAATTGCGCAGCAGCGCATTCGTTTTCACAAAAATTTGGACAATAAAAATGTGTAATAATAAATCGAATTATATATATTATTATTATATTAATTGTATGGACAAATTCAGCGCGAGAAAAATGCGGTGGTGAAAATTTTGAACGGCAATGTGCGGAAGGAATAGGGGGGTGGGGGCAGACAGAGCGCGGAGAGCGCTGACGGTGGGCACCCGGGGGGAGGGGGGGGGGGGCGACACGGGCCGATGAAATAAATTGTGCGCTGATCGATGGATGAGCGAATTCTCATTTTCACATTTATTCATAAGAGCATTTCCAAACAAATTGATGATTTGTGCCTCGTCACCACACTTTTTCATTTGTTAAAATATTATTTTGTCCATATATCTGTTGCACCCGATTCTGAATCGGGTACCCAATTTAGTACTAACTTCACAATTTTTGGCCTTTTTTATTTAGTCAATCAAATTCAACAAATTGAGTACCATTGGAAAGCATGACGTATTTTGAAAGTGATTATTAAGCAGAAGCTAAGCTGTTAATCATCTCACAAAAAATTTCTTAAAATTGATGATTTTGTCATTTGTGTGGTATTTTCATTGAAAAACAAGTACATATTTACTTGATGAATACCACTGGTTTGGCGAATGTCATATGGTCGATCCGATGTTAGAGTCGTGATCCGCAGCATGGAAAACCCCCAGATACTGATTTTTAGTTCAAAATATAAAAGTTAGATTAGGGACCACCATTCTTCAAGATGTGCCGCGATATTATCTCTATGGGATTTTAAAAAAGCGAAACGATACATCGCGCGATTGCGATGCGGCAAAGATGCGAATTACGCAATAAAGCGATAGCGATATGCGACACGATCTCCATTCCGGGACCTATTGTAGTTGGGATATAGAATTTTTTGTTTTTTTTATTATAATATTAAAGAAGAAAAGTGTGATTTAGACCAAAATCCAACTATATGTAGTATTAATAATGAAATATCCTCAATATAATAATAACCAGGTGATCGATCAGCCATTAAGCAGAACAACAAAATTTGGAAATAATTTAAATAAAAATAGGAAAATTATGTAAATGCAGATTTGTATTTTTGCCCTGTTATCTCTTCGTCAAAAACAAAAACCCATCAACTATTATTTTTTCAACAACAAATATAGTATTACAATAAATATTTTTGTATTCATTTAATTGTCATATTTATGAAAATTTAAAAATTCATTTTATCTAATTATTCTTTTTAATAAATTAATTTTTGAATATTTCATATTTGTGAAAGTGGCCCTAAAAAACAAAAGCAATTTTAAAGGTTTTATTTGACATCAGAATCGATGGTTTTTGTGCTTGTTGCTCCAATCAATCTTTTCTGAGAGTTGGCCGAGTGCTCTTTCACTTTTATTTCATTTTTTTTTCGTTGTGTAAACATTCAAAAAAAACCAAAAATATATTGCAGTTTGGCCTTGCCAAAAAACACCAAACTTTCACAGTAATAATAATAATGGCGTTTTGTTTGTTTAGCATTTGAACATTCTACGCCAAAAATTGGGCAACTAAAAAAAACTCTTGAGAATTAATTGGCAAAGTAATTCCTAATTCTCTGGAAATCCGAGCGGATGGATACATATCAATGAATCTTAGAATATATTTGCTTATTTGGATGGAATCTAAATGAGACAGAAGCAAATTTTTTTTGGGCAAAAATAGTATGCCACTTTTGGTCCGAAAACAACTTAGTTTTCTAACCCGACAATGATCAATTTCATAAATTTTCCTTGCTTTGGTGCAAAACAATTTTTTAAAATTCTTTTTTTTATTTAAAAATAAAAATTCTATATAATTTGGTTTATTTCGGTTGCAATTTACAAAAAATTTAAATACAATTTAAATAAATATGTGGTCTGATTAATGAACTCGTCTCGTCGTTCGCTGTTGTTGTTGCTCTTCTCTTCTCGTCTCGCTTCTTTGTTTTGCAATTTTTGCTGTCACGCTTCATTCACTCTCTAATCAGTTGAAAAAACGGCTTTTCATATTTATTGAGTGAGTGATTAGTTGCTGATAAGAACATTGGACAAAATCGCATTTGGTCCATGCATTCTTTGTTCATTATCATTATTAGTCAATCGAATTTGGCTTTGTGTCGTACGTCGATTTTAAAAATTCAAATTGCATTCTTACACTTATCCTCCTCCATCCATCGTCCATCAAAATGATCAAAATTCGCGGCTGGAGCATTTCCTCTTTGCTGGATGATCCGCAGTCGTCAACTGCAGGCAGCCGAACGGCTGCCAATAGCGCTGCGTCGTCATCGTCGTTGGTTGGCATTAATGCCAAATGCGCAAAAACGGCGGCTGCTCCTTCTGCGGCTACCAGAAAAAAATGCCGTGCAAATTGTAGAAAGAAAATGGATTGGTTGGAGAAACAAGTAAACAAAGAAGAAACGTTTTAAATTTGGAAATTAAAAAAAAGTTAAAATTAAAATAATATCAATTATTGGCTTGGCCGGTTTTTGCAGTCTTAAATTAAAAAACAATATCCTCTTATTTGTCCTATTTCTAACCTTGATTTTTAATTTTAAATATGTTTAATTTTCATGTTATAAATAATTGTGTTTAAGCGAATTCGACACCAATTTTTGCTTGAAAAAATGGTGTCTATGAATATTGTTACGCCAACTTCGGCCAGTCCAAAACAACCAAAACACAAACCCAAGCTGGGCAGTTTCATATATTTGGTGAGTTCATTTTTGTATTATCGAATAAATATTTTTTTTTGTTCAAATAATTTTAAATTGAATTTCTTTTCCACATCAGCTTGCATTCACTGCTGTCATTGGTGGTTTTTTGTTTGGTTATGACACGGGTAATTAATTAATTACCTGATTTTTGCTTAATATTAATGTAATATTGTTAATAAAATTTAAAAAAATAAATAAAACATTTTCGCAATTTCAAGGCATTGTATCCGCTGCTATGCTTTATGTACCAAAAAATTCCGATTTAAAGCCGATGGGCAACGGATGGCAAGGAGTTATTGGTGATTAATGTATAATAATTATAAACACAAAACCAAAAATTATAGTTTCAATTACTCCGGGAATGGCTGGGGTTGGCGCACTTCTTGCGGGAAATGCAACAGACATTTTTGGCAGACGAAAGGTGCGCATCATTTAAAAATTCAATTAAATAAATTTGCCAATTTTGCAATTGAAACTAATAATAATTATTATTACAACCTGTCCAAATTCGAAATCACAGATGGTTATCCTTTCCACAATCATTTTCACATTGGGCGCAATTGTTTGTGCAATTGGCATAAGCAAATGGCTGTTGTTGGCTGGCCGTGTTCTGCTGGGAATCGCAATTGGTAAATGCTAATGAATAAATCCAATTATGTACTTTAATTTCATATTTTATTTTTATTTGTTAGGTTTTGCTTCAATGACCGTCCCAATTTATGTTGGTGAATCGTCACCTGCGCACATTCGAGGTGCGGACATAATTTTCAATTTATTTTTGAACTAATTGTTTCTGGTTTCTACTTAATTATAATTTCAATTATCGCAATTTTTAAGTAAAATGTACATTTAAATGAAAGTCCGGAATTTTGGAGCCCAAAAAGGTTCGGAATTCCGGACTGTACGGGGCCGGAATTTGTTTCAGTCGATAAAATCAGTAATCCGTAAATTTTTTAAATTCTGCCTCTTTTTTTAAATTTTATAGTCTTATTTATTAATAGCGAGGGAGTTTGTTTTTACATTTTTTCCAAAATCGTACCAAATTGAAAGTTTTTTGCCAATTTCATTCAAAAAACGCATAAATTTTCACATATTACTTGAAAAAATTCTTTATTTTTTCTAATCTTACCTCCGTGGGTACCTATTAAATTTTCCAAAAAAAAGCCCGGAATACCGGACCCAAAAAAGGTCTCCGAAAACCGGAATCCGGTCACATTCCTGGTACATTATAATGATATTTGCTAGGTCGACTGGTTACAAGCTTCCAGCTAATGATCACTTTTGGCCTTGTAGCAGCAAATATTTTTGCTTTTGGCTTTTCCTACGTTGATCCATTGAATTGGGGCTGGAGGTATTTTTTAAAAGATTAATTTGTTTAAATTGTTTTAAAACTAAAAATTTTTAATTTGTTTTAAGGCTAATGGTTGGCTTTGCAGCAATTCCGAGCATAATTCAATTTGTTGGCTTTTTGTATCTGCCAGAAAGTCCCCGATGGCTTTACGAGAACAAATCGCACAAGGAATGCGAGGAAGTGTTAAGCAAAATTTACAATGGCGACAAAGAATGGATCCAATTCGGTCCTAAATTTTATATTTTTAAAATTTTAATGTTTTATTTCCTTTAGAACTTGCCGAAATCCAAACGGCGCATGAGCAACAGAAGCAGGATGCAGTAATTTATGGTCGCTAATTTGATAAATATTATTGTATATTTTTGTCTATTTTTGTATTATATTGGGACCTTTTGGTTGCAAAATGTTACAAAAATGGCCTTAGTTTTATCTAGCTATTCGAGTTATCAAATTGTGAACATTTTTAGGTTCCGGAAGCATAATTTGGCGAATTGTCACAACGCCTTCAGTGCGCAAAGCATTGATCATAGGTTGCGCACTTCAAGCATTCCAACAAATGTCCGGCATCAACACAATAATGTACCATGGGGACAAATTTTCAAATCACACTTTGGTTTCATTATTCAGGTATTATACGGGAAAAATTATTCGATCAGCTGGGGTCAAAGATGAGCAAATGACGGTAAAAATTGTAAAAAAATCACATAAAGAATTGTTTCATCAATTTCATAGATTTTGATTACGGTTGGAACAGCAAGTATTCTTTTAATTTAACTTAATTAGATAAAAGCGCAAAATTTTTTGATGAATTAAAATCGAAATAATTTTACGCAATTAATCCCATTGAGGCGTTAATTTCTTCGCCACATTGGTGCCAATGTATTTTGTTGAGCGATTGGGACGTCGGATTCTGTTATTGACCAGCATTCTTGGTGTTTTCATTGCTTGCCTTCTGATGGGAGGAGGTATGAAATAAATTCGAACAAATCAATTAAATTAAGAATATTTAATAAAATTAATATATAAAACTCAAATTAATTAATGCAATTTTAACAATTTTGTTTAGCATTTTTGCTGATTAATCGTAATTCGGCTATTGTACAGAGCACAAACGGCATGGCCGAGGGAAAATTGGCACAATGTGCCAAATTAAGGTATAAATTTTGGCCCTTATTTCCACGACATATTTTAAAGACCCCAAAAATTTCAGTAACTGCGATTTTTGTACTACTGACGAAAGCTGTGGTTTTTGTGCAACTGATGACCAACCCGGATTTTGTTTACCAAAGGTTGTTAAAAAATAATAATTATTAAAACTCGAAAAATCAAAATCTGTACCTATATTCTGGACTCCGAAAGAGAGCCTGTAACTTATCCAGGACCTGGATAAAGGCCAAATACAAGGTTTTTCGAAAAATGTCTGTACATGTACTCTGGATCCAGCAATAATACAGGCTGGGTCCGGGTACAGATCGTTCTCCAATTCTATATACCTATTATACAATTGCTTTTTATACAAATCTTTTATTTAGGTATTCTATTTATTTATAGGATCTAAAAAAACCGGACGAACGCTCACTGATAGGGCACTGCTCGGGGAAGCCAACTGAGGACGGCTTTCATCTTATGAACAACACCAAATTTGAATGGTAATATTATAAATTTGTTTATAAAAAATTAGGTAGATTATAATTCAAATTAGGGTTTCTCCCCGACCCGTCAGGGGTTTGCTCTGAGTTCGGGTTGAAAAGTCGGGGTAGGAGATAAACACAATAACTCGAACATCAAATAAATAAAAGCTGATAAGAATATTTTGCTTTAGGAGAGATGAAATGTGCAAAAACGACCAACTGTTAACAATCTTGCCAATTCTTATCATGGTCCTATTTCTGTGCGCATTTGCCGTCGGTTATGCCCCGTTGCCGTGGGTTCTAAACGCGGAATTTTACCCACTTTGGGGTTAAATCTTTAATAGTAATTAATTTATTATTTTTTTAATATTTATTATTCAGCTAGAGGAACTTGTGTTGCATTAAGTACATTTTGTAATTGGGAATTCAATTTGATTGTCTCTCTCACTTTTCTGCAGTTAAGCGAAGCCGTCACGCGATTTGGTGGGTTTGTTTTTGTTTGAAAAATGAATTTAAAAAGGTGTAAAATAACAATTAACTTTAGGCACCTTCTTTATTTATGCTGGCGTAACTGCAATTGCTTTTGTTATATTTTATTTTGTCGTTCCCGAGACGAAAGGACTTAATCTTGACGAGGTGAAATTTTTTTTTTCGGAGGATTAGCTGGTTTTTTGAGGGTCCTTTTCAAATTCCAAATCCTGACCATTTTGGCAATCCAGAGGCTTTTTAGCAGATTTTGACAAATTGTTGCTGCATTTTTATAGCTAAGATTAAGCCAAAAATTCGGTGATAATTTTAATCCGATGCAAAATCTGACCTTATTCTCTAACCCTACCGAAACAATTCAGCAATATTTCCTTTTTCAAGTCGGCATCGATTGGATTTGCTTGTCCTCCCATTCAGATCCAACTGCTGTTCATGACAAGGAGAGAACGCAAAAGGGCAGTGACCAGCCTTAAGATGAAGCAATTGTCCGGCTTGGACTTGTCGACGGTCACTCGCTGAGCTAAACGAATTGAATGGCGCAATGTCATTTCAATCTCAACCCAATTCACTTGGACATGCATAATCAAAAAAGAAAGCGGATCGGAATAACTATTTTATATATGAATTTTATCCATACTTAATAAATTATATTTACATAAATACAAATGTTTTGGCTGATTTAAATAATAACTTTTGTTGTTTTTATTAAATGTTTAAATTAAATGTGTATTATTCTGGCATTCATTTTCATATCAACATTAAATGTCGTTGTGGTCATGCATATCAGTATTAAATATGTACTTCGTGTCGTTGTGGTCATGTATGTTTTTATTCGCGTTTCGGGTCCGTCGGTACTTCGTTTCCTTGTGGTCATTTTTATTAGGGTTTCGGGTCCAAAAAATGTCGGTGCTTCGTGTCCTTGTGGTCATTTTTATTAGGGTTTCGGGTCCAAAAAATGTCGTTGCTTCGTGTCCTTGTGGTCATTTTTATTCGGGTTTCGGGTCCAAAAAATGTCGGTATTTCGTGTCGTTGTGGCATGTTTTATTCGGGTTTCGGGTCCAAAAAGTGTCGGGTTCGGGTTTTTGACATTTGTGTCAAATCGCTAGCCTTATTGGCGTCTTTTAGTCTTAAACACAAATTGACGCATTATTCTGATCGAAGCAAAAATCGTTAAAGCTGCAGAAATATACATTTCATTTTCATTTCTAATCATTTTTGCCATATTTCCACGTCTTTTGCGCGCGTGGGCGGCATTCATCACGCGCCTCTGGGGTAACTTTTATTATAGGGATTGATGCTTAGACAATGCCAATGTTAACATTTTATATACCTACATATAATGTATAATAATTCTTCTCAACGTAATCATTGTTATTCACAAACCCATAAATCTATTCAATAAATTCGATTCTTTATAATTATTTGAGATTTTGCATAAATTATTCCAGAACAATTTTTTAGCTAAATGAAAACTTTTTATGCCTTTTTTATTTTATCTGTGCAGCTTTTTATGAAAAATTCGAAGGCCAATGATGAGGTGAATCAGTTGAATTGTCGTAATTCAAGCAAAAAAATTGAATTTGATGAAAAGATTTATGGTAAATTATTAAAATTTAAATTTAGTTGAGTGTGAGCGAAATTTCATTTTTTTGGTAATATAATCAAAATCATTTCGAAAAGATTTAAAATTTTTACAAAATATTTCAGAATATGTATTCAGTAAAAATTTTAGAGATTGTTTCAAGGGCATCCAAATGACATCAAAAATGTTAATTAATTAATTTTTGCTATTTTCCGCAGAAAACAGTGCAATGGTAAATGATTACAAATTGTATTTGAATAAATCGTTGTTGACCATGCAATTCAATAGCATACGATTCATTACGGAGGATGAAAACCCTCTATTCGAAGCCCAGGCAGCAAATTGGCATTTCAAACAGTTGGCATCGGAAATGCTTGAAGTGGCATTTCAAATCTCAGGCATTGCCCAAAAAGGGAACAAAGAAAAAGTGTCCACATTAAGCACTTCAACAGAATTGAAATTGTTAACGGAAAGCAGATCAACAGACAAACGCATTTTGGAGCAAAAGCTTTCAGAATTGGCCGCAGAGCATGAAAAAATTGGAACAAAATGTGCCAAAATGAAAGTGGACATTGTCGGCACAAAGAAAGCATTATGCTACCATTACAATTTTTGTGTACAAATTGCTGACACTGTTGGCAAATGGACAGCGGACAAAATGACATGGATACAATTTGTCTCCAAACAAAGCGTTTTTAAATTGATTAAGGTTTTTTAAATTCGATTTTAATTATCCCTAAATTGACTTAGCGTTTCATGTTTATATAAAATTATTTAATTGGGTTTAAATTTAATTAGAGAATAAAATAATAACATTTTTTACATAATCTTTCTTCACACATATTTTTGGGTTAGAAATATTGTGAAATTTGTTTGTTGAAAGTAAAGAGAGAAAATATACAAAATCTTGCGACACAGAAGAGAGAAATGTCAAATAAAATGCATAATATCGCCAATACACATTAAAAAAATGGCTTTGTTTGACTCCAAAAAAAGTTTTTGCATGTCAGTACAGGTTTTTCGAAATCCTAAAATCCAGCCTGTAAATGCATTTTCAAAAAAAAATAATCTTGTTGCACAAAAATAAAATAAATCTAGGTAGTCTGCATCGCTATAAATTCGGATTTAAAAAAACAAGCTGTGGCATGAATAATACCCGCCAACGGTGCCGATTGGCGCCGCCAAAGGCCGGCACAGATCCGCTCTCTACAATAGTTCAAAATTTGCAAGAAAGATTTGTGAACAATATTTTTAATGCTGTATTTATTTGATCACCCCAAATTGTAATTTGGAATTGGAGTTTTTTTTAGTGAAGATTTTGTGGTTTATTACTTACCATTAATTTAAGGGTTGCCCATTAAAGTCGAATGTGACGACGACCAATTGGCTGGACAAAATTTGCAGTGACAAACAGAGTTATTCGCAAATAGTTGAAGACTTGCACAATTCTGAACAAAAACGGAACATAATCCATGCCGAAAATTTGGCAAGAATTGTCAGAACATCGGCACAATTCAGACACTTTCTGTGCAATAACGATAGAGATGACTTTAAGAACAAAATTAAGCCAAGAATTGTGAAATTGGTTGGATACACGCAATTGATGCAACTTGAGGAACAATTCCCTGAAATTTTGCGCATCGGTAAAAAATTTATTTATTTATTTGGAAATTTTTATTGAAAAAACAAAACCAAAAATTTTGAGCGAGCGCCATTTGGAGGAATTCGTTAAAATTTGAAATGTATTTAAGAACAATTCTGTTAATCAATTTTATATACCTAGTTTTTTTGGCTATGCCAATTTGGCTTCATTTTCCTTAATAATATCACCAAACTTTTAACTTTGCCTAACGGCACCGCCGACCCCCCGCATCCGCCCCACTTGAAAATCTAAGATTAGGGCACAAAAAAAAAGTATATTTAATTTTTGTTTAAAAGCATGCCGCATTTATGCATCTTTTTGAGGGGTGGAGCCGCCTTATTTATGTTCTCAGATCGCCACCTGCTCGAAACATAATTTTTTTTCGAATTTATTTCATAATTTGAAATGTTTATAGAATTGGTGGTCAGCTTGGAAATGTTAACGGAGTTTTATGAGCAAATTTTTTCGTCAAAATTTATTAATTGCAATTTGTATGAAAACAAAATGTTTTTACGCATCACAATGATGATAATGATTGACACATTGGGCAAAACGGAAATTCGCTTTAAAAAACAGCTGACAAAAAGCAAAATTTTGCAACAAATTTTTGAGGAAAAAAAGCGAATGATTTTGGAAGAAGCATATGCCAATTTGTATTCAGTAAAAACCATTTGCGTGTTGATCAAATTTGTCACTTTTATTGAGCTTAAAATTGGGACAAAAAAATTCGAGACGGAATTGAATAAATGGAAGACGAAAAAGTGTGACACGGAAACGGAACAGCAACGGACAGTCGACAATTACATTGAGCTTCGCAATGAGTACATGAAACACATTGTGGTACTTTTAGAGAGTGAAATTCGGACAAAAATGCTAAAACTTTTGACAATAAATGGTGCCAAAACAATTCTAATAAAAATGATTGGCGAGGAATATTTTTTGGCATTGGATGAGCAAGGACTTATGAGAGAAATTTTTCCTTCAAATGGTAATAGAAATTCGTGCTGTGTCGTTTCGTAAATTCCGCCACTTTTTGCAAGTTTTTGGGATATAATAGGCTATAACTTTTTTTTATTACTCAACCAATTTTTATGAATTTGATATCATTAGAGAGTTAAATGTGTATAGAAGCACTGCTTGAGCAGAAGCTAAACGATTAATTCACTCTAAAAAAAGTTACGGTTTTTAAATTACTAAAAAGTCATATTTTTATGCTTAACTTTTTAGAGTGAATAATCGCTTAGCTTCTGCTTAAGCGTTGATTCTAAACACATTTATCTTTCTAATGATACCAAATTCATAAAAATTGGTTGATTAATAAAAAATTATAGTCTATTATAGCCCAAAAATTTGCAAAAAGTGGCGGATTTACGAAATACCCATAGTGGCGGAATTTACGAAACGACCTAGCCCCATAGAAATTGGTTTTGAAAGGAGTGTTCACGTACCATGCTGGATCGTTTCGTATACCGTATTTCCACTAATTACCGCCCCCCCCTCTATTTGCCGCCCCCCCTCTAATTGCCGCCCCCCTCGAGGGATATCGGAAAATAGCCGCCCCCCCCTCTATTTGCCGCCCCCCTCCAATTGCCGCCCCCCCCCCTCAAGGGGAAAAATTTTTTGAAAATTTTGTAAGTTAAAAAAAATTAAAAAGGGATGAATTTGATGAACAATAATAGAACGAAACTATCTACCTAATTTAATTAAAATACGCCGGGCCAACTGAAGTTTATTTTGCTATGAATTGCAAATATTAACAACAAAGTCAAGATGCAAATAATAAAAAAAAAATTATAAAAAATGATTTTTAATAAAACAAATATTCCCGGAACTTTTAAGAATTTGGCAAAAAACAAAAATTGAGTATAGAATCCATTGAGATTATCTGTAAATCCGATAGAGATCCAAAAGCAATTTTGTCTATTCGTCTTTCGGACCAATTGTACATTCAGACTGTACAAGTTCCAGAATGCAGGGCTAAAATTTACTTCAGGAGTGGCGTTATGACAATGAAAACTTAGTATTTTGGCAGGAATTTTTAAAGAAATTGCTTTGTTTAAGAAGAAATTTTGAATAAATTCAATGATCATTCGTTAAAATCATAGAGGAAAATTGTGTAAATTAAAAATTTATTTAATTGAAATATAGCCGCCCCCCCTCTATTTGCCGCCCCCCTCCAATTGACGCCCCCCCTCGAGGGGGTATTTAAATAGCCGCCCCGGGGCGGCAATTAGAGGAAATACGGTAACTGCCAATTTGGAGAGTCCGGATCAAATTTTTGGGCTTTGAACTCTTTTATTATCCAACCAATTTCTAATAGCTTAAGGTTTTAGAAACAATGGCTGGTCAGAAGCTAATCGTTCACTCTCGAAAAAGTTATGCAGGGAAATAGATTTTTTCGCAGAACGTAACTTTTCCGAGAGTGGATTAATCGCTTAGCTTCTGCTTAAGCATTGCTTCTAACATTTATAGCTTACATGGATATCAAATTTATAGAAATTGGTTAAGCAATAAAAAAGATATAGCCCAAAAATTTGGTCCGGGCTCTTCAAGTTGGCAGTTTTACAAAACGCCCAGATTATATGCGTGAGCATCGTTAGGTTTTAACCGAGTGCCGATAGTATTTTATTTTCTAGGAAAAATTCCAATTATTTAGATTTTCAAAATGATAAAATTCTTTGGACACATTACGAGACGACCCTTTCGGAACGGTCGTCTTTGGGCTTGAAAAGTAAAATGATGGCAGACAATTTTGTGTTTCTTCGTTGGCTTCATCAACATTTGTTGGTTGAACGAAATGCGCAAATTTTATGGGACCAAATTAGCAAAGAATTTCAAATGATTTGTGACCCATTTTTTGTAATGGACGATGCATCTTTGGCTATGCTATTTAATAATTTATTAGAATTTTTTACGATAACAGAACAATTTGTAAGGGAAGAAATATTGGACAAAACATTGACAATGCCATCGAACTCGGAGCAACAACTTTTGCGGCATAAATTTGGCCAGAAACTGAACGCAATTATAAGGGGTGACAGTATTGGTAAAACTGCAAAAGCAGCAATGGAACCAAAGATTCGCAAAATGCACCAAAAAGAAATTGTCAAAATGTTGAAGAAAAATGGAGAAATTATGGCCAAATTTATAAAAGGTTATATTATATATTTATTATTATTAACTGAATTTGGTCGACTTGGTCTCTAATTAAAGCGTTAAAGAATTAAGCTGTCTTCGAAAAGAAAAAATATGTCCAAAAAATAAATCCATAAAAGGACCGAATTTTGATTTTGACTACCTAATTATTTTATAGAAAGCTATCTTCATTCATACTCGAAAAAACATTGTGTCTTATATGTTCAAATTGGACTCTAAAAATAAAAAATCATCATTATTGTAAACAGATAAAATTCATAGAATACTATTTCCATCCATTAAAATCAAAAAAAAATTCATGAAACTTTTTTCATTGGATTTGAACCCAAACCCTAAACCACTCTCCACTTAAACTAATTTAAAATCAAAGGTTTTGAGCAAAATGAGGCGTTCAAACGATTTGAACTTTTTGTTGACATTGATGAAGTCCTTGTTGACATTGACCAATTCATCGAGAATTGGGCAAAATATCCGGGAAATAAATCATATGAAGATCAGCAATTGAACAATGTGAATTCAAATAAAAATAATATAAATATTCAAAATACCCAGCGACAAATGCAACAAAATTTGACTTTTGATCAGGCAAATATAACAATGGCAGCAGCAACAGTTGACGCTGATGAACATATTGCAAATGATGTAAGTGTAAGGGATGGAATGGACAAAAGCATATATAAAGTCTCGAAACTTAACATACCCAAGAGACATTTTTAACATGAGACTTTTAATAAAAGATTAAAGCTCAAAAAAAAAACAAGAAATTTGCGGAACAAAAACAGAGAATTGTGACTAAAAGAGTGAATTAGGTGTGCGAAAAAAAAAGTCTCGTAAACTGAAAAGAAATTTCCGAGAACCCAACCAAAAGAAATTTTCGGAACTGAGGACGACGCTAATAAAACGCACCAAATCACGCCTGCTGGGGAAAACTCAGCTTATAATTAATTGAGTTGTTTTCACTTTAAATGAAAGCCATAATAAAATATGGACCACAATTTTTAATAATTAAAACTAGTGGGCTTACCGGGAGGGCAAGCATTTGTGGGCACTATGCTGCGTCTAGCCGTTTTGGTTGTATTTGAAAAAAAAATTTTGATAAAAAAAAATTTTTTTGTTTTTTTTCAAATCCACACTCAAAATATTTTTAAAAAACGTAAAAAAATATGAAAGATCCAGTAAAAATATTTTCACGCCTCTACAATGGATGGGCGAGCCATAAAAAATCAAAAACCCTAAGTGGGATTCGAACCACCCAAAACCCCAGTGACAGCCGCGCGCATTAACCATCACGACACCACCCAAAAAAAAGATGAGGCCTAAGCTGAGGCTTAGTCCTAATGGCTTCGCGTTAGCCTAATCTTAATACAAGGTGCCGACTTGGCCAGGGGCTAAAGGGGTCCGGCCCCTTTAAACCGGTTATAGAACCAAAATTTTTTTTTCAAAACTCCACCACAGCCAGCTGCATCTTTCCACAAGCCACACCCAACCCACACAAACAGGCCGCCAACCGGCACGGCACGAAAAGTGCCAAAATTAGCCAAATTATGCCTCACCAAAAATTTTCAAACGCGATTTTCTCAAAATAAATGTTCAATGACAATTTATTCCACACGGTCAGTTCGACGCAGAATTAGCTCAGCTTTCCAATGTTACCGGTCCCATGCCGATCCGACAAACATTCGTTCGGTGCTCTTTCGTTGAATTTTTCCAACCCCCATGTTTTTATATATAGATACCCCAGAACCACCCACCGTTGCTTAACTTGCCAGATCGGACAAATTGTTCTTAAAGTAAAAAAGTGAATTTTCAAACTTTAGTGCGCAGCTTTACCCACTCAACGTGGACCAAACTGGACCAAATCTTTTTTAAAAAATCCGTCTTCAAAAGCTCTACAAATTGTCCGCAAGAACCAACTGGCTAACTACAAAACCCGAAAAACACAAACCAAAAAACTCGAATCTTTTGCCAAAAAAATGCAAAATTTGACCTCGCAAAAATTTTTCAGCACGGCGCAAAGCCCGCTGCTTGCACCGCCGCGCGTCGGCTTCGCCGACGCGCACCTCTCGTCGGCTGCGCCGACTCGCACCCTAAGGGGGCATTTCGTATTTTCAGAAAAAGTTTAATAACTTTTTTCATTTTTATTCCGACGGTTGTGGAGAATAGCGCTTCGCGCAATGAGACTTCGTTGCCAGATGAGTAAATTCTCCTGTCTTTTGGCTATTTTTCAAGCCTTCAAAAAATTTGAATTAATCCGACGCCGATGCTGTGCATAGAAAGGCGTAAAAAAGAAATTGTTGAAAGGGGGGGGGCTTGTAATTGAGGTTTGCCAATGTCGCCACTTATCGTCGCTGTAGCCCCGTT
>JAKKIK010000491.1:0-29842 GCA_024500135.1 Heterodera carotae | reverse complement strand
GGCACATGGGCGTGATCACTCCCTCTGTATGGCACATGGGCGTGATCACTCCCTCTGTATGGCACATGGGCGTGATCACTCCCTCTGTATGGCACCTGGGCGTGACCACTCCCTCTGTCTCCACTCTCCCTCTCTCTTCTCACTCACTCTCCTCCCTCCTCTCTTTTCTCACTCTCTCTCTCTCTGTCGGTTCTCTCTTTTTTTATAATATTTTCCTCCCATAAATCTAATCGCTTTTTGTTCAGCGACAACAAAAAGCGCGACGGGACGACTTGCAGCAGCAGCAACCGCAGCAGCAGCAATATTACCCCGAATATTATCCGCGCGGTGGGGGCCCTTACGCCACCAAAGAAGTGAGCACCGAATTCCGATGAATGCATTGGATGCCAATCATTTGGCTTTTTTGGCACTTTATGAACCAATGAAAGTGCAAACTTAGGAAAAAAATGCTAAATTTTTGACAAAATGCACTTTTACTTGGCTTCACAAAAATGAAACCTTTTTTATCATTCGCATAATTGTATTCCCATTTTAAGTGCCTTTTTTCATTTTAAGCAAAATTCATAGATTAAACAGAAATGGACAATTGGGAAAAGCATTGGAATTATGCAGATTACTATTAGCCACTTTGCTGACACCCAAAATTTACACATTCATTTTTATTCATTCATTCATTCATTGCCGCTCGCCTCCATTTTCGAACGACCTCTCTAATGTCATGTCAGCTTTTTCATTCATTAATTGGCATTATTCCCTCCCCCCCTCCCCAAATATACGCACAATTAAATGTATAAAGCATTAATATGTATAATAAAGGATTCATTAGACACAATTTGTAGAGAAATGCCCGAGGGTGCATTTTAAGGCCCTTAAATGCCCTCCGCTGCCGTCGTTTGTCCCCCCGTCCAATGTTCTGTGCCCCGAAAGGCCGCCCCGTCCATTGACTCCCAAAAGTGAGCGAAAAAAAAAGATTAGGGGACACATGGCTGACGGCAGAAGAGACAGCTGGGCCAAATGAGTCGAAAACCAATTGGGGTGGGCGGAGGAGGGGAATGAGAGAGGGGATGAACTGATGGTCTGAGGGAAAGAGAGAGAGATGGGTGGGGGTAAGGGAAAGCGGGAGGGAAAGAGAGGGGGAGGGAGTGAGTGAGGGAAAGAGAGAGGGGGATAGGGGAAGGGAGAGTAGGAGGGAATTGAGAGGGGGAGGGTTAACCATTTGCCGCCTCATTTTCTCATCCCGACCATTTGGACAAATTGTCCACTTCCCCGTTTCTCTCTCTCTCTCTCTCACTCTCAATTTCTTCTTCATTCCGTCGCTCAAATTCCCCTCCAAATATATGCCCTTCTCCTCCCAATTGGTTGATGCTTATGATGATGGCGACAATGCTTTTTGCGGCTTTTCCCCTCAATTGGTAATTTTTCAAAATTTTCAAATTTCCAATTGGACACTTTCAAACAATAAAATTGACAAATCAGCAGCAGTTCCATCGTCTTGCTTCTACTCTTTTGCGTGCGTTTGGCGACTGCCCACAAAGATTGGACCAATTCGGCTTATCCCGACCTTCGAGGCCCGACATTTCATGTGGGCTCTAAACGCAACAATGAGAAGCATGGGAAAGCAAACAGCTTATTTGCCTTTAGCAATGTGTCAGCCGAATGCCGGACAATAAGCCTTTGTTCATTTGCGATCCGGACCGAATATTTAATGCCACACAATGTATCCTCCTAAATGAGAGGCTTATAAGCTTTTTGATTAATTCCGATTTCAGTGATCCGGATCAACAACGAACTTGCCAAGGTGGCCATTGGCACTGCCTGTCCATGCCAGCGAAGGTCACAATGTTCCAGTAAGCGCCCCTCCCCCGCCATGGCGATGGCATGGCAATGCCTTTTCAGGCGGTTACAGTCTCAACGGGAACACTTTCCACGGTTTCATTGTGTCCATCGCTTTGGTGGACAACTTGCAGATGAACTTCCACTCGCCCTCCGAGCAGTAAGGCCTGTTTCGCCTTCTCATTATCATCATAATCCTTCTCCACCGTATTTGAACTGGTAGGGTTCGAATCCCTTTTTGGAAAAAATTAATAACACTTACATTCCTGTTTTTTTACTTTTTAAAAATATTTGTTAGGCGAAATCCTCCCGTATTTTTGGGGACAAGAACCTGATACTTAATCCTGTACCCCTCCCCCCTAAAAAACCAAATTCTTTAATAAAAAACGAATAAAACCAAAAAAGCACCCCAAAAACTTATTTTTGTCACCCAATACAGCCCCCCCCCCCTTTGCCCCCTACGATTTCTTTCCCCCAATGATTCCCTTCCCAAAGGCAGCTCATCGACCGCGCCGAGAGTTTTTGCAAGGCTTTGGAGGGGCGCTGGGCGTTGGGCGATTGCGGAAATTCGGTGGGCTATTTGCTTAAAGATAATCCGTTTTTTTCATAAATAACAGTGCTTCAATATGCTGTTAAGGTGATAATGTTCGTGTGGAGACATTACAAAAAGTAAGTCGAATTGATTGGAAGGAATTGCAATGCAATAATTATTATTGTTTTCAAAAATAAAACCCCCGGGTCTCTATTTCCCTACGCCCTGGAAGGAGAGGAGGGGACTCTAATTTCCGGGGGTTAATAACCCCATGGTGAAAGGCTTGTCCCGGGAAGGGGACAGAAACGAATGGGACACTGAACCCTGATGAAAAGCAATCTCCCCGTTGGTTACATTGGCCTTGAATGTGAATAATGGTATTCCCATGAAGAGTCCATTCTCGGCCTTATGTTTCAATTCGTTCACTCCCTTCCAATCAGATTGATCATTTGGCCGGCACGGCTGGCCGAAAGGTGCCAACGAAAAAAATCGATGAAAAAAGGCAAATGGCGTCCCCTTAAAGGTACATCACTCAAAACGAACGGAAGGCCATTTTGGCACGAGTCAACGATTTGGTGAGAAGAGAATGAATGGCATGACATCACAATGGACAATTTGGCCATTTCAGGTGCAAAATGACAAATGGAGTGAAGCCATTTCCCAAGTGATCGGTGGGGCATTGCCTCGCGCCATCAAACATAATCATATTCCCCCAATTCGTTAGCCGAAATGTTCGAAGAATTGAGAGGCGATCCCGAATCCCGAGTGGACACCGGTAAGTGCCCATTTCTGTCTGATACAGCGAAATGTCCATGAAATGATGATTGATGGATAGCCATTAGTTAGTTATACGACTACTCAAAAATCCGAAACTTCGGCCGAATCACTAATAGCCATCACAAAAAGGCACTCTGTCACTGGTGATCGCCGTTGGTGTTGCCAGTTTGCTGACCTCTCTCATCACCGGTCAGTCAGTCGCTTATGCCCCCAAGCGCCAAATGCCACCACTTTTATTTACCCCAATCCCTCCCTTTAGGCTGTGTTTGTGCCTTTCGATGCTGCGGCAATTTGTCGCCGTCCGAAGAAAAATCGCTCAGTGCGCTAATGGACTCGGGCAGCAGTCTTGTGGTGAGAAGTAGAAGTGTAAAGTGCCAACCACACTCAACATCCATTTTATAAGCCAAATTCGGCTTTTCCATTTGATCCGACTCCGCCACGGCATCCCGCGCAGCAATTGCATGCTCCAAACTCACCCAATTTGGGCCCAAGACGATCTCCAACGCCTCCCCCACAGTCAACTCATCTTAGTTTCATGGCCTTCTCCGACACAACTATTGTTTGAATAAATTACCTTCCCATTCATACCTTAAGAAAATTTTGTTGCTCTTGTTAAAATGACATATAATTAACATGCATTAATTTGTGCCAAGAAAGCAAAAATTAATTTTAACGTATTGTATAATACCAAAAAGCGACTATTTGTCGAAAAGGGAAATCTCGAACAATTGCTTAATACAATAAATAACCCATTATAAAGCCTAAAAATTCACGTGTCACTTTGCAAACTCAGTGTTGACCTTCCTTTTATTCAATGCTTCTCAAATATAAATTCATAATTTTACAAAATAAGTAGGAGCACATATAAAAATTTTATGCACGTCGGTCAACGATATAAATAAAAGGTCGAAATCTTCTCGCCTATTCATTGTTGGCTCCAGTCCAAATGCTGCATAACCGCAGGGAACGTCTGCTTAATGAACGAAATCCCTGCTTGACAACGCTCATGTGGCCTTGCAATTTCGATAGTCGTGGCAAGCGTAATCTGATTTTAACATTATCGTAAAACTGATCGGAACGGGAGGGAGGGAAATAAACGAACCAGAAAACAGGACTTTTGATAGTACCAGGCAAACAAATGGTAATTTTCCCGTAACCCTCCCCAACTGACCATCGCTTTCTGTTCAACAGCTTCCTGGGACTGTTTTTCCTGGATGGCATTCTGAAAATAAAATTCGATTGGCATTGCACTTTTTGTGCCATATATCAAAAACAAAGCAGGAGACTGAATCACCTGCAAAATTCCGTTGAAATAATTGGCGAACGCATTTGCACTGTTCATTTCGCCAAGGTCTTCTGATGGAATTAGGCTAACAAAATAGCTGAGAAATTGTTTGATTTGGAAGATTCTGTAGGCAGTTTCTGGCCGCATTCCCGGCACTTGGAAACAGAGTTTGTAGATCGGATCATTATTGTAGTTGACGGTCAATTGGCCCATAACTTTAGCAAAATTAACGTATTCTCCCGCCTGTGGAAATTGTTTCAACAAAGTCGCCAATTTTGCTGCTTCAGCAGCTGCCTGCTGTTTCTGAATGTTTTGCTGCAACATTTGAAACTGTCGGAGTTGCAATGCGTTCGTAAAATGAGTCATGTCGGCAGTCGTGCCGAATGGTTGCTGTGTGCCAGGAAGAGCAGCAGTGCCGTCGGCGGTGGACGTGGACGGCAGCATTGGCACAGGTGGCAACAGCTGACGTGGCTGCCTCTCGCGTTCATATTCCTTCCATGCCTCTTCACGTTCCTTAAATATTGCCCCAATTAACATAAAACAGTCAAAGGTAATAAATAAAGCACCTCGGTAGTCAATTGTTCCTCTTCAATGCTTGTCAACAGAAGATCGTGCGTGTGGTAATTGATCTGCGAGCATTGGCAAAACGATTGTTAAAATGAAGACACAAAAGGAAAAGCTAATGTAAACGTACGATGGCCTTTGTCCCGCTGAGAATTATGTCGCCCAAAAGACGGTCCTACGGAACAATTGGAAATGATAACAACAAAAAAGTTCAAACAATTTACTTTTGGAGGGTCCAAATTTGGCCTTTCCGAGTCCGCTTCGTCCACAGGCATTTCGGGTTCAAAGCGGTACATCAGCTCAAGATCCTCCACTTTGTAGTGGCGTTGAATTTGGGCTGCCTCAGTGACACGTCGCGCGGTCGATTCTTTGGTGACTTGTCGGTTGTAAACGCGCTCTTCCATTGTTCCCTAAATTTAAATTAAAAATTACTGAAACAGAAAAATATTATTTTTTTAGTTATTAAAAATGGTTACCTGAGCAACAAACCGATAAATGTACACCGGTTTTTCTTGACCAAAACGGTACACACGGAACAAAGATTGAGTGTCATGAGAAGGATTCCAACAGCCTAAAAGAATAAAGAATTGCATAAGTCGCGAAAAAACAAGATGAATTTACAATCAAAAATGATGACACGATTTGCACCAACGAGATTAATGCCAAGAGATCCGGCACGTGTTGAGATCAACAGAAGGCGCTTTCTGAAAAATGGTTTAAAGTCGCAAAAAAATGAAGTTTGAAGCCGACGACACTCACCGCAAATTCATTGGGTCGTTAAATTCACGTTGGATTCTTTAAAAAACGAACAGAAATCAAAGTTTGTTTCAAAACAAATCGATTTACCTGTCTCGGTCTTTGGAGGAAACTGCGCCGTCAATAACATCGTAGTCAAGTCCTAATAAATGAAGGTTTCTTTATTCCCTCATTCTCCATCTTAAAGGACCTAATTTCCATGACCATCGTTCGCCCTGTCTCATCAGTGCGTCGTGTCCGTCCACAAACCATTTGCCAGTGTCCGCATAATAAGCGAGCATTCGTCGCATCAACGCAATTGAGTTAAGAAATTGCGAAAACACAAGCCTGCCGCAAAAGCACTAATTATAAGTAAATCCCATCTAAAGCTCCCGAACAATTACTTACAGTTTGTCCCCGATGGCTTCGCATTTTTTGACAATTTCTGCCAACAAAATGAGTTTGTTGCTGAGCTCAAACCGGTTCCTGTCCTGCTCGGTGACATGGTTCCTGGCCCATTTCTTCAGCTCAGTCGGCGTCTCCGTCCCTTCATCCTCCGCCGTCTCTCCATTCTGTCTTCGCGACCGACGCGTCGGTTTCGCAGACGAAGACGGCCTTTCGCCACAAAAATTGTATTTAAGGCGGGCAATAATTGCTGTTAATCACCTGTCATCGAGTTCAGTCACCTCGTCCCCCGCTTCCTCCTCTTTGTCATCCTCCTCCTCTTCATCGGTGAGCTCGTCATCGGGAACTACAAAGTCCTCATCACCAATCATCAGCTGTTTCCGCTCCTCCTCCCGTTCGTGCTCAATGATCAGATATGGATGAGTCCAAATGCGGTAGAGAATGACGTGATTAGGCAATAAGTATCTGCCGTTCAATGTGTCGTTTTGTTCGGCATATTCCAAAAAGTGTCGATAAAGCTCAATTTGAGGCTAAATGGATGACTCTTTTGACTCTAATTGTAAGCAGCTGATTTGGTGTGCAGACTAAAGATAAACCCACCTGCGTGAGTCGAATCATCAGCACATATTCTTGCTTCGGCGGGAGTGACTCCTTGAGCACCGTGTAATCCCTCCGATCCAAAATGCCACGGAGACGGTCATGGAGGACATGGCAACGCCGCTTCATGTGCAAGACATCTTGTCTAGTCGCGTCAACGGTCCTCCCTCGGTTGATTATGTATTCAAACCGGCTTTTGAACTCTTTGATGTTTCCCAGCAAATTGGGCTTGACAAAATTGACCATACTGAAGCGCAAAAATTATAAGAAACACATTCACTTATTGATGTACTTACCAGTAATATTCTCCAAGATTATTCTGCAACGGAGTGCCGGTAAGACAAATGCGTCGCCGGGCAACGATCCTATTAATTGTCTTTGAAATAGCCGAATCGCAATTTTTGAGTTTGTGTCCCTCGTCACAAATGATCAGATGGGGCGCTAAAGAACAATTGGAAAGAGCACTCATTGGGAATGATGTGCAATAAAACAAATACCTTCAAGCAAAAATTTGCGGAATTGTGGTTTCATTCTGTCCAATTCCTTTTCCGTCTTCGATTTGTGTTTAGGCTTTTGAGTGCGCACTTTGCCTCCCCGTTTTGGGACAGGCCTGTCCTCGTCCGACCCGGTGAGTCGCCGGAACATGTCGTAACCAATGATCAGCACTGATGACTTCTTGGCATTAGCCCAACGTTTGACAGCCGACAAACGATCGGCATTTTCCGTGAGTGAGTCAATTTCAGAATACTAAAAAGTTTTCTTTGGCGGTTCTTTTGTTCGCTCGCTGCCTCTTACATTTAGCACACCGTCCAATTCGGGGTCATTGTCGAAAAGCCATTTATCAAACTCATTGATCCAATTCAAAAGCACATTCTTCGGCGCAAAAACTAACACTTTGTGAATTTTCTCGTAAATTTGCGGGTGCGACAAGATTGTGTGGAGAAAAGCGATAATTTGAAGTGTTTTGCCCAGTCCCATGCAATGACCAAGAATAGCTTTAAAAAAATGATTAAAATATTCCATTTAAAAGGATTGTTGTTCGTTACCTCCTCCTCCCGGTTCATCCAATCGGGACAGCGACTCAATAGTACAGTCGTAGAGGAATTTGATGCCGGCTGCTTGGTGCCTTTTAAGAACACGCACCAACGACGGATGAACCTTCACAGGGTCCGGACTGTCATTTGTGCTGTCCGGGTCCAACACAATCGATTTTAGCGCTGGTCGACTGCCTTCGCCTGGAATATCTCAATGAGTGTTATAATTGATTATTATTGTAATTGTCGAGTTGGCCACCACACAGTATTTTTTCCATTACCTTTGTAGACCAAAATCGTACTGTCCGATTTTTCGTTGGTGACCAATTCGATTCCGTTGAATTCCTTTTGCCGCTCCTCCAGTCGTTTTCTTCGCTCCTTCTCCGTCCGTTCGGCCTCTTTCGTTTCGATGGTCAAATCCTTTTTAGCGATCACTTTTTTGGCTTTTTTTTGAGAACTCGTCTTCGGCACTTCCTCGTCACTCGACGGAACATTTTCGGCCAAGTCGCTGTTGCCAGACTCATTTTCATTTTCTGTACGGTTGTCGTCGATGTCATCGTCGAAATTCAAGCGCCTGTTCTTTCTTTTAGCTTCCACTTTTTTGGCGACTTTCTTTGGCCTTTTGGTCGTCTAAAATTTTTTATTTTTTTCTCTTAAAATAGAGCCCTTGAATATCTTGGACCTCTTTCTTTTTTCCGTTCCTTTTGCTGCTGGTTGAAGGTCTGTCGCCCAATGTTAAAACTTCATATCCTTCCGAAACGGCGCTTTGCCGTCGATTGGTTCGATTTTGTGCAGCCGCTATATAATCTTCGTCATCGTCCTCATCACTTTTCATGTCATCTTCGCTGTCAAGGACAATTTCCGAGCTCGAAGAGTGCAACGTGTCGCTTCTTTAAAAATTGGATTAGTTAGGGCAGTAGAAAAAACTGACAAATGACCTCTTAAGTTGTTTGTTGTTCGACTTTGGACCGTCCTCATTGTCAGAATCGATTGCCTGCTTTCGATCATTTTGCTCTTCATCTTCCTGATCATCGTCGTCGTCAATAATTGCGCGATTCGCTTGGCGGAAAAGCTTCTTAAGCTCCTTAACAAAAAAAAAGCATTACATCTAATTAAAAGACAAAGAATTGACGAAAAAGAACCAGGTTTTTTTGGTGCTGAGCGCGAGTCATTTTTGGTGGAGGAATGTTGCTACTTTCTGCAGATTCGCTGTCATTTCCCTCGTCGGATAATTTGTCGACCGATTTATTCCCGTCGCAGACAGCCGAACAACCAATATGATCTGATGAGACTCGGCGATTAGCAGTGTCTTTGGACAACCATTCGTCTTCCTGCTCCATCGGCATAGGCTCGTCCTGACAAGCGCCGGGTTTAGCCGTAACTTTTTTCTAGAGTATTTGAATGAACCATGACGGATCCTCGCAAAATGCTCTGTCCTCAAAAAAAAATTTCTCTCCTCAACCTTAACATTCTTTGACACGTCCTTTCGCTTGCGTCCGCGCCGCTTCGCTGCATTGTTTGATGTCTGCGGCTGTTCTTCACTGTCCGTTTGTCGTTCGTCATCCGATGGATTAGGTTCGGAATTCTCAGCAGTGTATGAATCATTAACACATTCTTCAGCTTGCCCATTGTCCAATTTCCGCATTTTTTTCCTTTGGATTTGACTCAAAAAGCGTTGCCCCGACCGCATTTGACGTTGAAAGTCATCAATACTATCGTCATAAGACATAACATGGTGACCATTATTTATCTTAAAAATTAAATGGACTAATGCCATATATAGAAGAGAAAAACGGCAGTTTCGATCGTTTAATGACGCACCTCACGAATCAATTTGTTGCATTTTAGGGTCGAAATGCGAATTTCGATCGCGGAAGTAATTCCAAACTGCCGCTTTGCCTCCTCATCACGACACTTTCCGTCAATTACTTCTCCGCTTTGCTGAAGTTGTTGAACGGTGTCCATTTCTTCGACCACCATTTGCTGACTGCCGCCGTTGTCGTTGTTGGCTCCACCTTCGACCATTTCCTTTCCTGTTTGGTCGAGTCCTTTGCCCATAACTCGTCCCTCATCAATCACAACAACTAATTAATAGAACAATTATTCATTGATTTTGTCTGTTCTTTGTCTGTCTGTCGCCCACCTTCGTCGTTCTCAATGGCAGCCGTTCGCGCTATGTTTTGCGGTTTCTTTCGTCGGTTATTCAATGTCTCGTCTTCCTCTTGAGACGGCGACGTGTCACGTACCTGTTGTTGCTCATCAATTTTTGCTGCGCTTGGCAATTCGTTGTCGTCGTTAGGCACATCGTCCTCCGGTAAAAATCCCTCCGATCTGTCATGTGGCACAACTATCTGCTCGCAGTCAAATGATGCAGCCGCTTGAGAAACCGCAACCAAACTATCGGCAGTGCTTTCCACCAAATCCTCGTCCACCATAAGAGCATTTGCCGCTTTAGAACAGCATCCACAAAGCTCGACACTCTTCCCATTAAGAAGCTAAATATCCATTGAAGGGCTCAACCGGTTTTAATATTCATATGACATACGTTGCGGACCACAAATTTATCATTCGACCCAACAACACATTCCACGATCAATTTGTGTTTACCAGAGTTCTAAGACAATGTGTCAATGAAAGGATTTGAATGGATTCCAATTAGCAAAAAACAAACCTGTGAAAAACCTGCTGTCGGTGAGTCGAACATACCTACCATTATTAATGGCGAACGGAATAACACACTAAATCTAATAACAAATGCAATAACTAGTCTTTAAAAACATCTTGAAAAGGATTTGAATTCATTGGAAGGAACAAACTTTATCAAAATAAAATTGGAATGAAAAACAGTAACAAATTTTTTAAGCCAATTTCTTTCTATCTGGCGACGGGTTCAACCACCAATGCATAAGTGGCCTCGTGTGTCTGATCGAAGAGCTCAGCGAATGAGTCGTGTCGTTTAACCAAAAGGACAATCGCAGGTCGTTTGTATCCTTAAAAAAAGAAAACCCATGAGCAAAACCCAGCAAATGGGAAGAGACCAGCGCAGAGGCCGAGGTGTTCACGAGACGGAGTGAAAACATAAGGAATCCCCTGAAAAGTAAGATCGGCACTTATCCGAAGGGTTTCAATAACAAACTTTCTCTTCGCACATAGCCGGAATGTGGCTGTACACGTCGATGGGTGAAACATTTCCTTTAGAAAAATTATAATCTCAGTAACACGAGACACAAATTGGACGTTGTCGGCTCATCACCTGCCAAGATGACTATGCCTTTCTCATTCTTTCGGAAGGCTTTCATCACATCGGCCAACCCATGCCTCAGAAAACCCTTCTCCTTCGCCGATTTTTTCACCAATTTGTAGACTTTCTTTGCCAGTTTTCTATTCGCAAGAGGTTTTGCGATCGGATTGACCAATTGGCATAGCTCTTCATATTCATCCCGATCGGTGCTGGCAACTAACGGTGGCTTCTCAATGACAGTCTTAGAAGATGTGTCCATGGCCCCTTCCTCATCAATGTCAGCAGTAGTATCCAAAGTCTGATTTCCCTTCATTGAAGAAGGAAGTAAACAATTTGTTTATTGAATTAAAAACAGCTAAAAGGGAAATGTAAAACAAAAAATGGTAAAAGAATAATGAAGCGCATCCATCCTTTCTTTTTATGAGGGTGAGGGGTCTGGCCGTTTCTAACCAGGGCTTCATTGCCTTCAAAAAAATATATTGTATATGTGTGGCTGCAAAACGCCGAAATTACTCTGCAATTTTACCCCAAACTATCCAAGGCCATATGCCCTGGGGCTAGCAGCGTTTTAAAAGATTGTTTTTAATTCTTGAACAAAATGCCAAAACTCGGTAATGTACGAATTGTGGACAACTCCCTTAGGGTACTTTCCCATTCTGTGCACACAAAATTGCTCCAAAATGTCTTCAAATGGATCCACATTACGGTTTTTACATCTTCGCGCCTTTGTTGATTTAAAAAAAAAATTAATTTTGTGTGCACAGAATGGGAAAGTACCCTGCCTTAGTAAGAACTGCCTGTAATTTGTTCGATCAGTGATCGACGATCACTTAAAATCACCGCACTTTTAATTCCAAGAGAAATCTCTAAGAAAATACTTAAATATTCTTAACAGAATTCGATCACTTTTTTAAATTTTATCTTTCTTTTTCCCGTTCCAATTCTTCATTCATTCATTCATTCATTATTCACAATGTGACCTTCGAATATGACTGTCGTGTGCTGCGTGTGAAGCGAAGCATTTTCCGCAAACAGCGCACTTCAAAATAAAAAGAAGCGTCTTATTCCAAACTTTTGTCCCCTCATTCAAAGTATTGTATAATTAAAAAATATATATGATAATTATAATTCACAATTTTAACCTTAAACGGCTTCTCTCCGCTGTGTTGTCGGACTAAAAATGGTAATTTGTTAAGTATATATGTATCATTAGCTCGCAAATATTTAATATAAATAACATTGAGATAACAATAAGATTGACCAAAGACCCATTGGGGGCAAAGCCTTTTTCGTTTTCTGATCTTGGATCATGATCCTAATAAATCCACCATTTTAATTGGCACACCAATTTGACTCTCTTCTGTTTTTGCTTTCAGTTTATTACTCACTGTGTGTTCGGAGGATTGAACTGGCCGTAAATGCCTTAAGCAATAAAATCAACATTTAGCTTTTAAATGCATGGATTGGCCGTTCTTTCCCATGGTTTTCCCCTCCCACCCAATTGATTGACCTTCTCACAGTGAGGGCATTTGTAGGGACGTTCGCCGGAATGAGTTCGAAGATGCTTAAGGCGTAAAAGGAAAGCGATCGATCAAATGTTTTTATTATTGCTGCCTGATCAATCAATAACCTTGTTCAGGCTCGATGATTGCGAGAATGCCTTCAGACACAGCGCACATTCGTGCGGTCGGTAGCGTTCGTGCACGTGCAGAATGTGAATGCGCAGGCGATCGCGTTTTTCGAATGAGCTATTTTGGATGTGAATTTGGTTTTGGAGGCAGTGTTATGTTTTGAGACCGGCCAACCAATAATTGGTCGCATTATTGCTATTGATATCAATTATTGGTTTATATTGTACATTTATTATTATTGGTTTGTCCGATTTCACAGTTATTTATGTTCGTTTTGTTTTGTTTTTATTTGCTTTTGCCCCCGTCTCAAATGTTAAGCTTCGGTCATACCGCGAGCACAATGAACAAGGGAAGCGCCTGTTGAACAGAATTCTTCAGTTCATTATCGCTTAACACTTTTGTCCGTAATATTCACCGATTTCCGTTGTCCACGCAGCGAGTGAATTTCAAATGCTTATCCCTTAATGATTTATTTCAAATTTCATTGAATTAGTGTCTCTGTTTTCTACCGAAATGAGTCCAAACTTGGCAAATGAATGCCTTCCTCCCCTCCCCCTCTCCATGTGCTCTTCACCTGTAATAAGCGTAGCTGAACACCTTGCCGCATCGGAAGCAACAGAACCCTTCCGCCCTTTCACCGCTTGTTTCAGTTGCGCGGATTTGGGCCTTCTCTTCGGATGTTAATCCAAAGCTTACTGTATGTGTTAATAAGATTATGATTCGTGTAGGGACTCTGGACAAAGCCCAAAGTGTTATTTAACCTTTCTTTCTCTCTCTTCTCACCTTTCTTTCTTTATTTCTCTTCTAACTTTTCTTTCTCTTCTCACCTTTCTTTCTTTCTTTCTCTTCTAACCTTTCTGTTTTGCTCCCCTTCTCTTTTTGTCTACCGCTCTGTCTCTCTGCTGCCCTCCTCTCCTTTTCGTAGTCCCTTCCTTCCTCTTTGCTTCCAGCAATTCGATGGCCTCAACATTTTGGGCCAGGGATGAGCACGGCGGCGCATCTTTACAAGCGATTAATTAGCAGCGCGTGCGAATCACTTTCGCATGGACTTACCGTAATGCTTTTCTTTGTCGGCATATTTGTCTTTCGGCCGTTGCTGCTGTTGGGCCTCCTCTTTGTGCCCAATGAGTGATTCGATGCTCTCAAAACGCGCCGGCGCGGCGGCGGTTGTGCTAAAATCGGCAGAATAATGCGGCGACGAAACGGCGGAAGAAGAACATGACGAAGACTGTTCAGCAGCACCAGCAGATGAGGAGGTGAAGCAGTGGCGAAGCAGAGAGTCGAGCAGAGACGGAGAGGGAAAGGGGGCGAACGGTGGGAAAGGCCAACGAGAAAGGGGACGAAACAGTGGCAAAAGCAAAGGATGCGGCATAAAGTGAGGAGGGTGGAAGAGCGGCAGAGCAAAGGGAAAAGCCGACATCGCTTTAGGGGACAAATTCGTAAAAGTTGAAGACATTGAAAGGATGAAAACCAAATCGGACTAAAATACATTTTAAATAAGAAAAGTGGAATCGGGGCGGGTTATTGAATATGCGTAAAAAGTTGACATAGCTTTTGAGAGAGACCGACTGGTAAGCGCAAGGCAGTCAAGTCCTCCATTGAGTAGTCGCCATAAAAGAGGTGTCAGGAGGACCCTCTCATGTTGCGACAATTCGGGAGCGAGTGATGAGTGTAAATGATTCCCGCCCCCCTTCAATAAATGTTCCCTATGCCCCCCTCCCCCGCCCCCCCCCCAATTTTATTGGTGGCTCAAGTGGCTGTTGCGGTTAGTGCTACTGTAACTTTTTATGAGCACCTCCCCAACGCTGGCCCTTCACCTCCAACAGCAGCCAAAATAACTGTCATGGGACGGACACATTCTCCAGCAGTCATTCCCTCTCTCCCTCACACATTCACTGCCCCCCCCCCCTCTTCTACATAATCCACTCGACTGAACTTGAACAGTCAGTCGTCGTCGTCACCTCACTCTGCCGTCTGTCACACCATTCCCCCCCCCCCCCCCCCCCCCTGGCGCTTTGAAATATGTTTGCCTTGGGAAGAGAGGGCAATGGCGGCTACCTGTCTGAACGCCGAAAGTAGTTAACTTCTTCAGACCTAATTGTTTTATACCGAATAGAAAAATAAGATGAACTTTAAAGGAATGGGGCTTTGATTAGACAAAGTTTAAAGTTATGACCAAAAAACGAAAAACGGCCAACTTTTCGCGCTTTTTTTTTGGCCATAATTTTTATGATGCGTTAATTCCAAGATTATGCTTACTCATAAGGCTCTAGGCGAGACTCTTTACAAGACAAAAACAAAGGAATGATGCATATTTGGAAAAAAATATTGTAACTGTCCCATGGGCAATAATTCGCCACCCGCCTCGGCATCCTAATTCCAATTATTAGGCCCATCCTCGTCCCTCGGCGTAATTTCTGCTCTTCCAATTCCCTTGATAGGGTCCAGTCCACTCAGAAAATACACTGACCCGTCCTTATTTAATTCACTTAGCCATTCATCGAAGGCACAACACACATAAATGAATTTACAATAGATTATGCTATGACAATATATGTAAGTATTGCGCCAATTTTGGCGCTTTTAAGCCTCCCAGTGAATCAGTCAGATACAATTCAATTTCAAAATTTATACTTTGGTGGGTTTAAATTATGAAAATATAATATAAATGCTTTTTAAAATTACAGTAAATTATATATAATATAAATAAATATATACACCGATTTCAAAGTAGGAAAATGTCAGTTGAGAATAACAAAAGACTATGGAACTATCCCTATAAAACGATTAAATTAAAGAAATGTGAAAGTGGGAAAAGATGAGTGTCTCCTTCGTTCGTTATTTGTTGGTTAGTATCACAAAGAGGTATCCCGCGTTGAGACTTTCCACTGTCCTCAAGAGGTCCGGCGCATTTCGCGAGAGGAGCATTCGACTGAAATCACTGGGCGGAAAAATATGTGCCACCAATGCGCTGGGCTGTTGAGCCTATAAACGAACGGAAGCTTTGTATTCGCTGCTTGGGCACAATAAACTCACAGGCCCCGAGCTGACAATGCCGGCGGCACTTTTCGAACTGAAATATTCGATGAAAGCGATGTTCATTTTCTGCGTTTGGATGACGACGTCCTCCCTGTCCCGACCACATGGGAGGCAAATCAGAGCCAATTGATTGTCCTCCCTCTCCATTTTGCGGATCAGATCTGGCAATGTAAGACAAGTTTTTTTTTTGTTCCCAAATGCTTGGCCCCAGAATAAATTCCATTAAAAACATTTTCTCTAACTTTCCAAGTGTGTCTGTTCTAAGCGCATCCTTTGATTAATTCGCAGGAGAGGAATTCCATTTTCATTGACAGAAGAGAGATCGACGTTCATTTGATGGACAAGCGATTCATTGCCGCAAACCTGGGCAAAGGATTAGGGTATGATACAGTCAACAGTAAGACATTTCAGCACATCTACCTTATGCATTTGGACAAGCGTGTCCGCGTTTTTCATTGCCAATTGTCCTTGCCACAGAACGGGGTACTTCTGTTTTAATTTTTGTCGTATATTATATATACCTTCATTTTTAAACTGCACAATATTCTCACATTTGCGCTGCTTTGCTTCTTCGCCATTTTCTGTTGGCTCTGCTGGGGAATTTGTTGTTGCTGTTCAGCAGGGGGCATAACGCGTTGAGGCGGTGGCTGTTGCAGCGATACGTTGGCGTGGACATGCTGCTGCTGCTGCTGCGGGAGTTGTAGCTTCTCAGTAGCATGACACATTATCGAAGGCTGTTGTTGTTTTGGCTGCGGTTGTTGAACAGGATGAATTTGTTGATTTTGAGCAGATCCGCCAGAAGACAACAAATTTTGTTGCACTTTCTGTTGATGTGACTTAAAGGGAATAAAACTCCATGAATAACTAAAGTTTTACTGCCAATTCAAATAGCCTCCCACCTGTTGTTGTTGCTGTGCTATGTTCGCAGCTATTCGTTGTGGATCATTTGATGACATTTGCTGATGCAGCATTTGTTGTTGTTGGGGCGTAAAGCCCCGAGGGGACGAAGAATTATCGGACAATTTATGTTGGAACATTTCTTCAAATGATGTTGGTGCGGTCATTGCGCTCGTCCCAGCACCATCCACTCTGCCCGAAGGTGGCACCAATGCTGGCGCTTGAGGTGCCAGAAGCCCATGACGAAGCAATTCCTCGAGCGCCCCTCCCTGTGACATTGTAGAAGACGGCGTAACAATGGAGGGCCCTTTTAAAATTACCAAGAAATATGCCAAAAACATTTAAAACACAATCATTTTACATTTTGACAACGTTGACGGCGTAAAATGATTTGTTGCCGAAGCAGCAGCAATCATTGCAGCTGAAATTGAAGGCATCTGCTGAGCCTAAATAAAATATTTTATTAACTCTGTCTCCCCATGATTATCAGAGGCACCTGCTGAAGAATTTGTTGCTGGTCTCTCAACTGTTGATACAATGAAACCAAAGATTGATGGTCCATCAATCCCGTCGTTGTCATCGCGGACAATGCACCTGGTTGCTGTTGGTAATGTTGTTGTTGCTGTTGTTGTTCTTGCTGTTGCTGCGGATACTGTCCCGAAAGTGTCGTAAATTGTTTTTGCTGCTGATTTTGAGTCGATATCGTCGGCATTTGCTGCACCTTTCGTTGTCGTTGTGGCACTTTCTTTGGTTGTTGCACCTGTTGAGGCAGTTGAACAGAGGCAGTAGCAATTGACGACAATTGCTGTTGCTTGGGTTGCTGCTGTTTTTGAACAACTGGCGATGCTTGAACAATATGTTGCATTTGAAACTGTTGCCGTTGTTGCGGTTGTGTCTGTTCAAGTCTCTGTTCAAGTCGATACTGTTGTTGTTGCTGCTGCGGCTGTTGCATCGGATGGACATCCAATCTGCGGTCGATAAGACCTTGCTGTGGATTTTGTACAATTGGACTTTGTTGCACGGTTTGTCCCATTGTTGAAGCAGCTTGTTGTTGTTGTTGCAGCTTCATGTCCGAAATTTTCCGTTGTTGCAACATCATTGAAGTTGCCAATGTCTGTTGTTGTTGATGGTGCTGTTGCGCTTTATCCTGAACCATTCCTTCAAAAACATTTGCCATCCCTTGCTGATGCATGACTTCGCTCACACTGCTGGTGTTCAGCTGAAGTTGGTGGGCATAAATATTTGGATTCGTTGAGAATGACTGCTGGTGCTGTTGTTGATAAGCCGCTTTGTCGACAGAATCTTGATGTTGAATGACAGAATGTTGTTGTGACACCAATGAAGAACCACGGCTTATGGAAGACTCAACGGCCGAATTCGGTGCAGATGTGTCATACTGTGAGGGCACGCCAACAGAAATTGATGAAGACTGATTGACAATGATCTCCGACGGTTTCTGTTGTTGATGTAAAGGCTGGTACTGAGAGTGCACTTGCTGCTGTTGTTGAAAATGTTGCGCAAGTTGCTGTTGTTGTTGTAACAACTGCTGCTGTTGTTGTTGGTGCTGACCGTACTGATAAACAACACTCTGTTCCTGCTGCTGTTGTTGGTCCTGCTGAGCAGAAACTGTGCTCGTTGTTGGCATCAGATGAGCGTACGGTGAAGTTGTTGCAGCTGCCGTTGTTATTGATGACGGCACTGTCTTGCACGCATTGTCCCCACTGTGAACATTCAGCACATCCGCCACTGCCACTGGTGGCAACGGAAAGTTGTGTTGCAGCGAGTGCACTGGCTTTTGGTGCTGAACGTACTGCGATCTGAAAAACGGGAAACGGACTTGTATTATTCTAACAACAAAGCGAATCCACTAATCCTTACTGAATGTTCATGCTCATTGAATTAACAGGTAAGGCTTGAACGACTTCATGCTGTTGGTTTTGGGTTTGACTACCCATTCCCATATTTGTTGCGTAAAAGTAGTCGCCAATACCGCCGTCCCGTTGCTGCGGCACAAAAGTGTCGACGGCTGGCGCTTGATGTGCATTCTGATGTCGGTTAAGCTGATTAAAGGAATCCAATTGTTGTTGTTGTGCCAAATTGGGGGACAAAGGCCGTTGATGGGGCACAATTGTTGCTTCCTGTTGCTGCAACGCCGTCGAATTAGTCGCCACCGCGTCGACCGTTTCAGCCATTCGTTTCACCGTCTCTTCCGTTCTTCGTCTCTCTTCCGCCAACCGTTCCAACGCGTCCTGTTCACGTTTCTGTTGACGCAAATGCTCCGCGTCAACCTCAACAAATCCGTTGCCCACGCCAGCCATGTGACTGTCAACTGACTAAACAAATTCTAGTTAAAATAAATAAAGTCAGCAACAGCCTATCAAAGCGAAAACGAAAAGTATTTTCCAGGGTTTGAGGGTAATTTGTCCATTTGTAGTTGATCACCTCATTCGATGCTCGTCTTTCGACAGTTTCGAATTTAAATCCGGAAGTTTTATCCGTTGTTGGCTCATAAGTGGCGGTGTGCTGTTTTTCTCCCGAAATTGTGCTCCTCCCTCTCTCCTCCTCCCTTACGATGGTTTCTTCTTCCAGAGCTTTCTCTTCTTCCTTCCCTTCACCCTCTTCTATCTTCTCTTCCCATTTTCTGTCTTCCGTTTCCTTCCCTCCCTCCTCCTTTTCCATCATAAATATTCGTTCTTCCATTTTTATATGGGCAGAAGAAGGCCCTTCCAAAATGTTCCAAGCCTTCTCGTTCGGTCCGAGGATATGTGTAATGTCATCGGAGTGCTGATTGAGGAGGTCCTTAAGGATGAATAACAGTTAAATAATGTGTAAATTTGTGGCAACTAAATACACTAAACTCATCACCTGTGAGTTTTTTCTGTCCACCTTCGATTGAAGTCCCAAAGAGGCGACCGCTGCCTCCTCCTCGTTGCGTTCCTCCATTCGGCGCAACAGTTCGGCCTCCATCGCCTCCTCGTCGTCTTCGTCTTCTGTTGGCATTTCTTTCGCTGCATCTTTTTGCCTTTTCTCCTCCTCTTTTTGTCTCTTCTCTTCCTCTTTTTGTCTCTTCTCTTCCTCTTTTTGCCTTTTCTCTTCCTCTTTTTGCCTTTTCTCTTCCTCTTTTTGCCTCTTCTCTTCATCCTTTTGTCTCTTCTTCTCCTCCTTTTGCCTCTTCTTTTCCTCCTCCTTTTGCCTCTTCCTCTCCTCCTCCTCTTTTTGCCTCTTCTTCTCCTCCTCTTCCTTTTGTCTCCTCTTCTCCTCCTCTTCTTTTTGCCATTTCTTCTCCTGTTCATCCTTTTCCTTCTTCTTGTCATCCTCCTCCTTTTGCCTTTTCTTCTCCGCCTCATCCTTTTTTCTCATCTTTTCCGCCTCCTCCTTTTCCCTCTTCTTTTTCTCCTGCTGCTCCTTCTCCCTCTTCTTCGCATCCTCTTCCATTTTCATCTTCTCATCCTCTTCCAGTTTCATCTTCTCCTGCTGCTTCCTTTTCTCCTCCCTTTTTCTCTTTTCCTGCTGCTCCTTTTCCCTCTCCTCCTCCTTTTGCTTCTTGTTCTCCTCCTCCTCTTTTTCCTCATTTTCTTCTATTTTCTCCATGTGTTCTTCAGCAGTTTTGTCTGTTGCTGTCGTCGATACTTTGCCACTGTCAATGATTTCAAACTCGCTTTCCGCCATTCGTTCAGCAGCAACGATGTTTAATAATTCGTCCGCCTCGTTCTTCCGATTCGTAACATCTTCTTGCTTTTGATCTTTTCTCGTGCCGTCCTTTTCTCCATGAACAGTGGCAGCCATTGGCTTCTGTTGATTAGCGGCAATGCCTTCAGCTAAAGTGTTCGGAATTTCCGAACTTTCCGCGGTCTCAGGAGCAGACTTCAACTGAACAATAAAAAAGCTGTTTACATAATCTTGTCCAAATTGTTATTTTAATCCAAGCACCGAAAAAAATGCATCGCGCCTTTCCGTATCGCTTTCTTTTTGTTCCTTATCCTTGATTACGCTACTGTGCTCTTTTGGTTTCTCTGTCTTGGCCCGTTTTGCTGTTTGGCCGCCTTAAAAATCAGTGATTTATGCACCCACTGCTCTCACATCAAATAACCTTTCATGTCGCATTCAGTCGCTCTTTTTACTGTTGACAAATTGTATAATTTTTTCTCTTCTCTGTCCTTCATAATTTGTTTCTTCACAAAATGCTTCATCAACGGCAAATTCTTCGATGTTTTTACAGTCATTTTCGTACCAATTGTTGCCTTTGTTTTGGTCATTTGTGTTTGCTGCTTCATTTTTTTGTCTATTTCCGTCTTCGGCCTAGTGGCAATATTTCCGAGTGCATTCGCCGTCGGCATTAGCTTTTGCTGCTGCCGTTGCTGTGCCTTTTTAAGCGCTGTTGCGTCCGACTTGCTTCTGTCTCTTACTTTCGTCGTCGTCGTTTCGCTGTCGGCACTCCTTTTGCCCTGAATTTATCCGTGAATTCATCATCCGATCAGAAAAGGTTAAGCCCGCCAAACCAACCTTATTGCTTACCTTAAAACGTTTTTGTTCAATCGAGGAGACCGACGAAACCGAAGAGACGCGAATCCGTTTTCCATGCTCGTTGATCGCGAGAATGGATTTATTTCGCACCTTTTCCCTTTCGACAGTCGGAATTTCTTTTGCTTCCTTTTGGTGCTCAATGTTTATTTTTGGCACAACAATATTTTTGGACGAAGTATCGGCGAATATTTTTTGTTTGGCGGTTGTCGTCAACGAAATTGTTGTCCCGATAGGACGTGGAGGAGGAGCAGCGCGTTCATCGGACGATTCATCGGAAGAATCGGCACCGAAGACATCTTCCATCGACAGATGTTTCACTTTTTTCTATAACAAATATGCTTTATGCAAAATGTTCGCGTCCATCTCTTCTTCGACCTGTGACGGTAATTTTTTCGGCACTGCGCCGTTCCCTTTCAATCGTTCAGATGTAGGCTCATTGTCAGTGCCACTTTCGGACGAAGACGAACTGCTCGAAGATGATTCGACGCTTTTTTCAGAGTGCGGCGGGGACGATTGGACATAACATCCTTGAGCCGCTATTGAGACAACCTTTGCCAATTTCTTAATTAAATGTTTTTTTACTATATACCTTTTCTAATTGATAAACGCACCTCATTAAAATGTTTTGCTTCATCCATCGACGATTCTGAGCTTTTTCGATATCGTGATAGCTGGTTTTTAAGCTGAAAATTTGTTTTAGTGGACACAACTCAAAAAAAGGTCACTTTTTTGATTGCTCTGTCGCCAGCGTCCATTTCCCCTTCGTCTTCGACATCGTTTTCCGACTCAGAATCACTAATTGATCCTCCTGCAACAGAAGAGGCCGAAGAGTTCGCCTCCTCCCCCTCTTCTTGGTCCCTTATTTTGGGCTCTTCCATAAATGGCTTTCGTGGTGCAATTTGCGGCCGTCTAATTGTCAAATTGGTGACGCTGTTCGTCACCTTTACTTCTTTAGTGATAATTGTGGCTGTGGCGTTGTTCTGTTGTCGTTTCGGCTCTTTTTCTGCTGTCACGGTTGCTTCGTCATCCTCATCCGAATTCGGCTCATTACCAACCTCCTCAGCGGAAGACGAATGCTCCTCCTCCTCCGCTTGTGGTTTAGAGGATGGCTCCGCAATTCCGCCGGTTTCACTTTTCTGGTCCATTTTTGTCTGAACGCTTTCGCTTCCCTCCGAATCCGTTGAAGAGGAACTCAGTCTGACACGAGAGAACTCCTGCCTCTTAAGCAAACAAAATTAACATTTCTCGAACAGAGTGGCAAAATTATTTTGCCACCTTTTTCGCGTGTTTCGTCTTTATCACTTCCAATGCCGTTTTCTTTTTCTGCTCATCTTCTGGAAGCTTTGAAGAACGCCGTTTCACCCGATCATACATTGAGAGACCGAAGCCAACACCGGATTTGATAGCCGCCATCATTCGTTTCTGCTCCTCAACATCAACGCCAGTGAACAGATCAGATTCCTCCAAACTCTCGTCCGAACCGCTCGATGATGACTGTTCCGCTGCCCTTTTCTTGCGCCTTTGCTTTGTGTGTTGTCTGTCAACATCGCTCGTCAAGTCATTTTCGACAAATTTGGCTTTGGGCTTAAGTTTAAAAGTAATTTTAATTATACAAAAATTGGCACTTTGATTTGTTTTTTAAGCTCTTCAACATGGCCTCCGCTGGTGCTGCCTCCACCACCAAAGGCAACAGAGACCGCTGCTTTCCGATCATCCTTCGAATGCTGCTGTTTCTGTAGGGATTTTGACGACATTGTCGTCAATGCCTTTTTGGTAATTTGTTGGTGGAGATTCACTTTTGGTAGTCCTTCCTTTCGATGTTCTTTTGCCATCATTGTCGGAAAATGTCCAATACTGTCCGATCGCTGTTCTCTCCGTTCACTTTTCATCTCTTTGTCCTTTTTAAACGGACTAAACGGAATGACAGATGACATCCATGAGTCACCGGCAATTGCCAATTGCGGCACTGCGGAAGGCTTTCGGTCCAACTTTAGTTCCTTCAACTAAAAAAATAATAACGAATTGCTGTTCCTTTCCTTTTAAAACCTTTGGAATTCCGACAGTGTTGCTTCGATGCTGCAGCTGACTCGGCGAGGGTTCCAACAAATGTTTTGGCTTCCTCGAAAAGGCAATGCCCAACCCGTCGACCGTCTGTTTTGCCAACGGAGAAGTGCTCGATAAAGTGGCGGTGGGAGTAAGCTGATCCTTTTCATGCGGCACCCTTATTGCTTTTGGAGTCGATGTCTGTCGCGTAAAAGCAAATGTTAAAAAAATCATTCCAATAGGTACCGTGGGATGGTGATCACATGAGAGCGAAAAACTTCTGATGGGCATTTCCGGTTCAGACACAAACGAATATCTGTCAAAGTAAGCAACAAGAGGTGAAAAAATAATACGGCCAGCCAGTCACCTTCTGTCATGAAGTTCGCCCCCCTCCGTTTCGTCGTTCCTTTTGTTCTTGTCCGCTTCATCATCACCATTTGATGCTTGGAAGTTGTCGGTGATTGTCTTAGTGTGTATTTGCCTCCCGCCTCCAGCGTCGGTTGAAGTGTTGATTTGTGTTGTGATGGCCGATCTCTGTGCTATCGCCAGCTCCAAATGTTGCAATGAAACGCCACTGGTCAGTTCCGTTCTGATCCGCGACACTTCCAACTCAACTTGGTCAAAGTTCGTTGACGCCTTTGTCTGAAAAGTCGAACATTCCAAATTATACGCAACTTTTCCACGTTCTCTGACCACCTGTTCTGTCTGTACCGTTGTCTTAAATTCTGTGATTCCATTCTCCACGCATTTTATACGTTCTGTTATCGCTGCCAACAAATTCATCGTGTCGGCCCCTGCCGACTTTTTCTCCATCTTTGCAACGTCGTCTTTTTGGTCTTCAATTTTAATATTTTGTTCAACTTCGGCACTGAATCCCGGCTCCCTTTTAATCCATTCATTCGATGAAGAAGCAGCAGAAGAAACTTTAGGCTTTGTGTCTAAACTTATTGAAAGGTTAATTACCATCAAATTGGTTATACCAAAACAAGCCCACAACCATTTAGTTGGACATTTCTATTGACAAAACCCACTTGTCGGCACTTCCGGCAACATCGCAACACTATCTCCCCGCACATTCGAACTCGACGAACGATCGCTACTGCAGGTCGGCATTTTCATTTTCTGAGAAAACCGTGGCAACTCCAAACACAACGGCGCATTCGCAGCACCACAAATCTGTCTTGAGCGGCAGAGGCGTGGGTCAAACGGTGGTTCCGATTGGGCATCCAACGGGATACAAACAATTGTCCGTTGGGATGGCCTTGGTGCTTGAAGTTTTGAGACGGTTTGTGGCTGCAGTTGCCCATGCAAAGAAGAAGCATTTGCTAAAAGTTAATTGATTTTCATTAATTGACCAAAATCCCCAAATTACAGCTCTTTTTTGAAGCCGCATCGTTTTCCTTTGCTGTCGTCCCTATTGGCTCTTTGCGTTGCGGCTGTTCATCCCTTTCATTAATTTCGTCCTTGTTGTTCTCTTCAATTGTTTTGGGTTGCGCCGTTTTTTCACTTTCACGGCCTAAACCGGTAAAAATTAAAGGATTTCGTATGAATGCATTTGTTTACGTACCAGCAACAACTTTTGTAATACTATCAATGCCAATTGTTTTGAGTTCAATTGGGGCGGCCAATTGCAACGGCTCGCTAAGAATGGTCACCGGTTGTGCTTTCGTTGTTTCACTATTTACGGGTAGCGGCCGAACATTCGCGACTTGAAGTGCACCAGTATGCCTATTGTTGAACACAAAAATATCAGAACCTTATTGATAAAAACAAACCCATCCTTTCTGCTCCGATGACTGCGACGATTTGATGGACGCTCCTCATCCGCCTCATTTTCACTGCTACTGAGCTCAGAGTCAGTGTCTTCCGACAATGAACTGCTCCGAGAGTTTGATGACGAATCACTTAACAGATAAATTGTTATTACATGGAAATAAGTTAATTGTAACCTTGAACACGAGGAACACGTGCATGATGAGTGGGAACCACTTGATGAGCTGGTGGAGCGCCGCCGTTTGTGCTGCTGGTGGTCGTGCACTTTGTCAATTCGAAGCGGAGGCGCAGGCGGAGGAGGAAGCAATTGGCAGCCGCCGATAGAAGAAGAAGCCTTTGCGCGCGACCTTTCTGAAACTCACATTGCCAAAGGAATTATTTAGCCATTTGATTATAAAACACTAATTTTTTAATGCTCATGCATCTTTGGTGAAGTCCCTGACGATAAAGAAAATCAATCATCATTGTTTGTCCAACCCAAACCGTACGTTTGGATAATTGATACAAACTATTAACAACCGTTTTCCTTTTTGTACTCTCTCTCTCTCTCTATGATTTATTTATGCTTCTCTCTCTCCCTCGATGCAGTGTCTTACCTTTTGATCTGCCTTTGTACTTCTCAACTTTGCTTGTTGTCCTGCTGCGCTTGTTTGACCCTGAAGCGGGTGTTCCTCCGCCATAGTCCCCGCTCCTTTTGCTTTTGTCCCCGGATGCATTTTCCACGCTCCGTTCAGTTTCGGTTCGTCGCGCGGTCTGTCATCGGTAAGAGATTAATCTAACAATTTAAAAAGGTTTTAATCTTTGTGCGAACCCCCTTCGTTTGTCGCGTCCTGGACTGCCTTATCTCTCGCCGTTTCTCTTTTCGCTCCACCCGACTTTCACGCCTCCTTTCGGTGCTTCTCTGAGACCGATGCTTTCTCTCCCATGTGTGCTTTGTTTCAGAGGATGGCTTCTTAGCCGTCATTTTTTGTCTGCTATTGCTTCTGGAGAATTCATTTAGTTCTGATGTTTGAGGTGGATGGCGCCAACGTTTTCGAGGAGACTTGAAAGGAAAGTGGTAAGTATAGAGTATTTAATTATAGGAATATTATCGTTTTAAAAATTAAGAATTATTACCCACCTGACTGTAAGTGTCTGTCGAAGTGTTGCTCGAAGGCGAGTTGCTTCGCGTGCATCTCACATTTCCAAAGCGTCCCCCCCGTTCCGAAGAGTCCTGCGATTTCCCTCCCGTCGTCGTCTTATCCCTGTGGCTTTGCTGCGTCTCTTCGGCCATTGAATTTGCATGTGCCGTTTCCCGAAGTGTTCGTCCCAAATGTTTCGTCGTCGTAAAATGGTGTGAAGAATGTTCTGTCTTCGAGCTGTGACTCGACGGCAGTGCCTTATCAAAGCCGAGGGATGCGTTTTGTTGCTCACAATCAGCCAAAAGCACCTTTTGACGCCCAATTGAACGTTTGCTAAGGGAAGAACTATGACCAATAGTCTCTCTTAAAATGAGGTAAAATTGAAAAGAAATAAAGAGGATCGGGAATTGGTTTGCGAATTGTACAGAAACTCGTATAAAATTGATTAAAAAAATCTTCTCACATTGATGGATCAGGGGGTGGGCTTGGCGACTTTTTCGGCTGCAAAGACGTCAAACATTTGGGCGGGTCGGGGGGTGGCGCCAAGATTACATCGGAAAGAAGGGGTTCAGTATTCTGCAAAATAGACTAATAATGCTTTGAGAAAGTGATTTATGAAAAAAGCACAAAACCTTTTCGTACAAACGATCAATGAAATAATCGTGCAATTTTTCTGAAAAAGAAAACGAATGGTGAAGCGAAGCCGGAAACCAGAAGCCCACCTGAACAGAAGTCGACATGCACATGATGCACCGGCTCAGTGATAAGAGACTTGGCCGGTTGAAAAGTTCTAGTAACAAAAAAAAAAAATTATTGGAGTGGGGAACATCTTATATCTCTGGTAGTCAGATTCGACTCACATGTTTCGGTTTTTGACTTTGTTGAAGGCTATTTGCGTAGATTCGTGGCCCACGAACATCACAATAGCCTCGTTGAAAGTCGCGTCGTAAATCACTTGAGTGACATCGTCCGGTTGGGTGAGTACAACTCGCATTTTGCTCATCAGATACTGCTCGCCGCAATTGGGAGGCAGTCGGCCAATCCAAAGTCGCGACGTGACAATTGTGTTACCCCACCAGTGCAGATTCGAATTCTGAATTTAACAACATGAAAATTACAAAGTTTGAAGAAACTCTTTTTGACATTGCTCATTGGAAAATTAATTTCCTCAAAAAAGGCAATTTAGCTCGAAGAAAGCTGAAGAATCTGTTAACCTTTTTCTGACGAGCCCCGGCGCCGCAATCCTCAATATGCTGATTAAACGCTTTAATTGCATTTGCCACCGATTCAATGCTAAGTTAAAACACAAATATTGAAAATTTTAGCCAAATAAAGAACTGTCACTTAGTGAATTGAATGAACGCATACGGCGCCATTGTATTACGATTTTTCACTTCAATGTCCTGAAATTGCCTGAAATTGAAAAAGTAAAAAAAGGGGAACTTACCAAAATATGTCCGAACTTTCCATAACGGACTTTCAGTTCTTCTTCGGTGATGGTATTGTCCAAATGTTTAACATAAAGGGTACGGCTAAATGCACAACGAAAATAACAAGATAAAAGAAGAAACAACCATTTTTTGATCGACATTATAGCATTTAAATACCTGGCATTTTTGTGGAACGGGTCGGGCTGTGTGTGGGTCTGCGAGTCCATCGCAAATGCTTTGACGGCCGGCGGGGGCGGTTGAATTTTGAGCAAAGTCAGCGGTCTTTTGGAGGGATACTGCTGCTGCGACTGCTGTTGTTGTTGCGGTTGTTCAGCAGCCGACGGCGTTTGCTGATTTGGTTGTGCACTTTTTGTTGCCGTCGTCGACTGCGCCTTTGAGGCGTTATGTCCGGCTGAGGTTGCGTTTCTCATCGCAATGATTGCGCTGATGTGCTCAGTTTTTGCCATTGACGCGCTCAAATGGCATTGCGACATCACTTGCTTGTTCAGCTCGCCAAGAAGCCCTTCGAAGCTTGTGGCAGATATTCTGTGCGGACGGAATTTAAATTTGCACCACACATTAACTTTAACAAACTTTTGAAAAAGGATTAGTGCCCTGCGGCTCAGCGGTGGCAATTGATACCTTCGAGCAGATTGTACGGCCGATACATCCGGATTGTTGGGGACTGCATCAAATCCTGTAACAATCGAACACACAAGGAGTGTTCTTTGTGATAAGAAAACGTACGAATTTCAACAATTTTTGAGTATTTCCGTACAACAGCGGCGAGTTGTTCTCGCTGAGCTTTCTCAGGTAAAGTTCCTATTGTATGTTTTAGGTGTGTATATTATGCGCTTGTTTTCATAGTCACATGACAACCTGGAAATGGAAGCTGATAAACGTAAATGCCTTGCAAATTGTCAGTGTTTAGCAGGGATGGGGCCAATGAGGTGGACGGATCGTCCACCTTGTCTCTGAGCTGCTCTAAACGTGAAAATTTTTTTTGAAAGGTTTTGTTTTTGGTTCGAATTCAGGTCCATGGTCGAATGGATATTTGATGTATGGTCAGTAACCTCGAAAATCACTAGGCTTTTTTTTTCGCTACTTGAAAAATTTTGTATTACCAATAATGCAATCAAAGAACGGAATGTCAATTTTGCAATGTGCTTAAATCATTGTATAAAATGATTACCCGCAGTGTCCATTCAGCAGCCTTTTGTGGGACCAAGTGTAGTTATTATAGTGAAAAACTGAAGTGGATGAAACAGATTAGATTTACTGAGCAAAATTATGAGTGAAATTGTTCTTTGTTAGGCAAAGGCTCAGTGAATTAATTTTCATTCCTGTTTTCGATTGAAAATAAGATAGTACGTTAAAAAAATTAAAAAATTCAAACCGCGAAAAGAAATGCTCATACATAAAAAAATAAGAAATTGGTAGTCTTTCGAGGATTTTTGTAGGTGTTCCACTGGGGCTAAGGACGTTTCGGCCCCAGCCGAAGTTTTTGGACCATAACTTTTTTGTTTGTCATCCAATTTCTTCAAACTTAGTATCATTCGAAAGCTCTACATGATTAGAAGCTATCTTTAAGCATGAGCTAAGATATTAATTGCCTCTCAAAAAAGTTGCAATTTTCCAATGCTGAAAAAGTCAGATTTTCATGTATTTTATTCTATAACTTTTTTTTAGAGGCGAGTAATTGCTTATCTTCTGCTTATACCTATATTGTAAACCTAAAAAGCTTTCGAATGATACCAAGTTTGAAGAAATTGGAGGACAAATAAAAAAGTTATGGTCAAAAAACTTTGGCTGGGGCCGAAACCGCGGGGCCGAAATGACCCCAACTCTTCCACTGTCATCCAAACAAATAAAATTTTTAAAATCAGGAATTAGTGTTTAACTCTGTAATTTTTTGCTTTTTCTTTTTCACTTAGCTTCAAATTGACCATAATTTCAACAGTGACTAAACAAACAAAACATGGTTCAAATAAGGGGTAAGCATGGACACACATTCCAATCCGTGTCCGCTTGTATCCATAACAATTTAAGTCATATCCGTTCGCAAATACATATATCCAATCCATATGAACAAAAAAAAAACTTTTGGTTTAGGGGGTCGGGTCGTTTGGCGAGTTTAGGTGGATTTTTAAGAGAATTTAACTACATATTAAAACCCGAAAAATATTTAAAAGAATTAAAAATATGAGTATGTAAATTTTAATATAGTTGCAATTAAAAAAGATTATTTAAGTGATTGCACGATTAAATTAAAATTTTTGACCAAAAAAGCGGACCCAAACAGCACAAGTGCCAAATTATTACAATACCTTGGACTTTGATTGAAACGTTCGCACATTATTTATTAATGGAATGACAAGTGA